>JAYKKM010000216.1:970000-1120000 GCA_035772405.1 Chrysogorgia sp. JL179-B06 | reverse complement strand
AGTTAATTCTCAATGTCCGCCAGCTGTGGCGTCATTTCCGTCGAATACTTAACAATTATATTGGACGAGGTTGAGCAAAATATCGTGAATTATCAGTGGCGAGCACATCAATTATTTGCCGATGCCGAAGGCAGAGGCAAATAATTGATCTGCGAGCCATTGATAAAGGCAGAGGCAAATAATTGATCCGCGAGCCATTGATAAAGGAAGAGGCAAATAATTGATCTGCGAGCCATTGATAAAGGCAGAGGCAAATAATTGATCTGCGAGCCATTGATAAAGGCAGAGGCAAATAATTGATCTGCGAGCCGAGTTCAATAATTGTTTTATTATTCAATTTATTTTTTCTAGCAAGATCTAACAAGTCGTTTTCCGACATCTCGGCAAAACGAGCCATGTTTACATTAACGCGCATGAGCAGAATATTATTTGCAGCAGAGTAACGTTTCTCAGTAATGCGCATGTGCACCCAAAAATATTGGACACTGATGACGTCACTACCTCAAAGCGCGCAAAAATTACAAAATAATAAAATAACAAAATGGCTTGCACTAAATTTGTCTCTGTTGACGAAGACAACAGTGACGATCGATGAAGAGAACAATGACGGCAACGATGAAGACAACAGTGACGACATATATAATAAAACAATTTTTGGATTCGACTTACGCATGATATCAATAATTATCCAGACCTTGGTCAATGTTATCCTGACCTCGGTCTGGATAATTCTTGATATCATGCTCAGCCTCATCCAATAATTGTTTATTATTACGAAGTGTCTATTCGTCCGGTAGGATATAACAACAATATATTAACATGCGTAGCAGACGGTTGTTTGGGGGGAGGGATTATATTCGATAACCCCTCCCCCGCCCTCCCCCGAATATAACCCCTCCCCCCAAACAACCGTCTGCTAACCCGCGATTTCCGGTCGAGTTTGATAAAAATTAGTTTGCCTTTTCTGCATAGTTTTTTTTGGTTAAGGTACGATTACTGACTGGCGGACCTCTAGTTTTTCCCCAACAAGTTGCGGTTACCGGACCCGACCTATAGACAATATTAGATACAAGACGATATTTGTTCAGGAGCTGAATATGTTATCAAGCTGTCTACGATCTTTGTGCCAACTATAATTAGTATACCAATTATTCATTACTTGTGAAAATAGTGATTCAATGCGGTTGTTCGAAATGGTGAAAACATTTCTATGAAAATTCAGGCCATAACATTCTAGAATATTTAGATATCGGAGAAGAGCAACAAGAGATACAAATCGCTGATACAAATCGCAAATGCCTTAAAGGCGTCAGAAAATAAAAGTATAATTAGCAGTTGGCAGAATAAGCTAGGTTATTAACTTTGGACCGGACAAGGATAAGGTAAGTCTATCACCAAACTGCGAGTTATTAGTAATTACATGTCATGTAGACAGCATAACACTAGACTACCTAGACCACATCGATTGAAAAACTTGTGAAGACCGAGTAACACCATATGGCATTATAACACCATATCATTTTATTTTTAGAGATCACTCGAGAATTTAGCAAGACGATTAAACTTATAAAACGAAGAAAAATTTGTTTGTGCAGCTGCAATGATGTGTCGTAGCCTTCGAGTCATGGTTTTGTTTGTGTTTTCGACTGTTGTAAATGGACCAAACGCAGGTAAAGAACATCGTTAAGTAACCGATAAAAAAACGCAAGTTTGATGTTTTTTACGGTAAATTGATATACGTGCATTTAGCGGTTTTAGCCCTGTACTGTAGCTTTCATCAGCAAACAATGCTGAATGTTTGTAAAACATCACGATAATTAAAATGTGAAAGCAATTTAATTTTATATGATTGAACATCGCTATGAACTTAGGAGACAATGCTGAGACAATACTGCGTGAATGTAAACTAAGTGTGATATATTATTGAACAGAGAGTTCATGTAAAACCATTTTGGAGGGGTCGAAAGCGGCATCGCTATCTGTTGCTGCATGCCAAATGAGAGGCATCGCTATCTAGTTACTGCAGCATGACGCTTTGAAGGTAATTAATAATTCAGTTCATCATTGAAAACGATGAGACAAAATGATATTGTTGGAGGTGTTCTATTCAAAGTATTTTTGTTTTATATTGACTGAACATCGACTGAACTGTGTACCAATGCGTCTTGTTTTAGTTTTATAACTGAACTTTATCGCCATCTATTAATTCTTGCATGAAGTTTTGAAGGCAATTAATAATTAAATTCATCATTTAAAAGTGTAAGAGCAAGAAGAGCGGATACAGGGGGGTGATGTGATGACTGGGTTACTAGTTAGTTACTATTCAGGCCTTAAAGTTGGAGTGATATTCGTAGACTTTAAGAAGGCATTTAACACGGTGAATCACAGCATCGTAAAGTCGAAACTAATAGCTACTGGTGTATCTGGTACTTTTTATGAATGGCTTTCGAATTATCTCACTAATAGATCACAGTGTGTTGTAGTTAATGGAGTAAGTTGTACACTGCGTGAAATTGAGATTGGCGTCCCGCAGGGCTCTCTTTTGGGCCCAAGATTATTTGCTATATGTAAACGATCTACCCGATGCAACCTTGATTGGATTCATTCATATGTTCGCGGACGATACAACAATATATTACATATCCAAGGAAGTTGAAGAAATTTTAAACGCGCTGAATCTTTTTATGAAAGATTTCCATACTTGGTGTTTTAGGAATATACTGACCGTACACGTGGTAACAGTGTTGCCAGATCAAAATTCTAAATGTTCATACAGACAAAGATCAAATGTTCACGAAATTGACAAAAAGTTCACGAATTTCAAATTTTAACGCAACATACAATAATGCTATAAATTAGCCAAATCCAAACTTGGCAGAGAGAAGATGATGAACTTTCACAAGTTTTAACATGCCCGACCAGAGAAGATAACCCACCAAAGCCATCTGACATGCAGAGCAGACCTCAGAAAACACTCTACAGGGAATGGTTGAAGGCAGTTGGTTGTTCATCATAACCGCCTCAAACGATGCTGGACACCATACCGCAAGGAAGACAACAGCAGAGATAAAGTACAAGAAAGAGTTTCTGACAACACACACGATACAAGAGATCTTCCTGAAGAATTACAAGTAGAGGAGCTGAAACACAATATACAAGAGAGGGAGATTGTACAAACCCGTAGTGGACGGATAAGTAAACCCCCATCTAGATTTGGACAATAGAAGATAGGCTTATTTGAAAGGGGAAGTCGGTAGTGTAGGATATGGACAGCGGTAACTGTCTTAACACATGCGTGTAAAGACGCCGGGAGAATGTAGGATTGTTGTGTTATTACTCGAAGAAGAGATCTTGAATAAAGTCTATGATATTAACCAGTTTACAGATACAGTGAAATCTTGCGACACTACTCCCACCTGCAAGGAGTTGAGATGAACGACACAGGCACTAAGTCAAAATTACCGGTGCACCTAATCCTTGGTGCAAGTGAATATGCAAAGATCAAGAAGAACTGTGCTCCACGTCTAGGAAATCCAGGAGAGCCGAATTGACCAGTTTCGGGTGGACCATTTTATCACCGGGCGAAGAAGCTGAAGTAACCAAGGTGTTGTTGACTCAGACTTCACAAACTGACTATGAGGCATTGTGCAAGCTGGATGTCTTAGGACTCGAAGATCCTGCTGCCGGAGATCAAGCAACAGTCTACTCGGAGTTCAAAGAACAGCTCAAAAGGAGTCCTGAAGTGGAGCCTTCCAGTGAGACTGCCAGTGGGGAGCCGCAAACCTTCGCGAAAGAGCACCGTTAGGAGTTTCTGAAAGAGAGACTACTCTTCTTGGGCTCACATGGAACAAGAACAAGGACACAATAGCAGTCAAGGTTCCTACCGAGCAAGCTGAAGTCACCAAACGCGGTATCCTGGGTAAAGTTGCTAAAATTTACGACCCGCTGGGACTGGTTTCTCCTACAACATTAGGTTGTAAGCTTCTCTACCGAGAAGCGTGTAATTCGAAGATTTCCTGGGAAAGATTTCCTGGCTTCTGGAGCAGCTAAGCAAGAGATGGTCAAAGTGGGAATCAAGTCTTCCTGAAGAAGTTTCCACTTCGAGGTCAATTCCAAATATTAATTTGCATTGCTTTGGTGATGCCAGTGGGAAAGGAGTGTCTGTGGCTTTGTATGCAGTGGTGTCTCAACCATCGAGGGTAGCTGTCGGTCTGGTAACAGCCAAGACCAGGCTGGCTAAACAGGGACTTAGTATTCCACGCCTAGAACTAGTGTCGGCTCATATGGCTACTAATCTCATTGTGAATACCAGAGATGCTTTGAAGGGGTTTCCAGTGGGGGAGCTGCATTGCTGGCTCGACAGCACTGTAGCTCTTCACTGGATTCGTGGAGCAGGGGAGTACAAGCAGTTTGTCAGTAATCGAGTCAAAAAGATCAAGCAGCACAGCGACGTTCAGTGGCATCATGTCGGTACGAAGGAAAATCCTGCAGATCTGGGAAGTCGCAGTGGGAGCGTAGCAGAATCAAAGCTATGGTGGAATGGACCCGAGTGGTTGGCTGACCGTGAGTGCTGGCTGTAACATCGTAACAAGTTCGAAAGCAGAAACTCGAGCTGAAGCTAAAGTGGTCCGGGAGCTCTTCGCGGTAGCGTTGGCTAAAATTGTTGACGAATTCGATGCTTTGCTTGTGGAAAACCCTACGAATATGTTCGTGGATTTCGCGGTTTGTACACAACGCCAGACTACCCAAGCAAGAAAGAGCTAGAGGATTACTCATCACTGAGGAGATCAACGAGAGAATAACATTCTGGGAGAGACTGAGGCACAAAGAAGTAACAATAGCACAGAGCAATTCGAAGAAGACCGACTGCAATTAAACCTTCAAGCAAATGAAAAGGGGATTCTAAAATGTCGGGGAAGGATCCAAGGGGAATTTCCGATTTACATCCCAGACAGCCATTCCTACGCGAACAAGTTGGTGGAAGATGCACATCTTAGAACACTTCACGGGGGAGTGAGCTTGACCATGGCAAGGGTATAAGAGAGCGACACTGGATACCGCGATTAAGGCGCCTCGTAAAGAAAGTCCGGAAGGCATGCTATGGATGTAGGCGATTCCAGGCCAAGGCGCTGGACAGTCCACCTCCAGGAAACCTGCCCAGAGATCGGACGAAGGGAAGAGCTGCATTCAAGGTGGTGGGCGTTGACTACGCGGGACCTTTCAAGCCCTGTACCTGGAACTGCTGCCCAACATGGAAACCTCCGAATTCCTCAAGAGCCTAAAGAGATTCATCGCCCGCCGAGGAAGACCTGAAAGGATTTACTCGGATAACGGAGGTACGTTCGTGGGAGCAGCCAATTGGATGAAACTGGTTACCAAAGACGAAAGCTTCAACGACTTCCTTGCGCGTTACAGAATAAAGTGGCAGTTCAACTTGAGCCGGGCCCCTTGGTGGGGAGGGCAATTTGAACGCATGGTAGGGCTGGTCAAATCTTCCCTGTCCAAATGCATTGGAAACGGATGTTTGACCTGGTCAGAGCTTCAAGATGTCGTGCTCGACGTGGAGGTAGCTCTGAACAATCGGCCGCTCAGTTATATCGAAGATGACGTTCAGTTTCCCGTGCTCACGTCAAACACATTCCTGTTTGATCAGCCAAATGTTCTACCGGAGCTGGAACCTACGAACACGCTTAGTTAGACCAATTATATATCAACAGAATAGCCAATAGTATCAACGTATCTTTGGGAGTGTCAAGTGTGAGCTAAACATAGTTTCTTTGTCTTGGCTTGTAAGAAGAAAAACTGTGAGAGCGCGAGGAGAGAGCGCAATCTAAACATCTGTGATTAAAGTGATTTAAACGTGAATATAGTGAGTGAATTGTTGGGCGACAACAAGGGAGGCAATCCCCAACAGTGTCGTGTTACAAAACAATGCAAATAATTAGCATACGACGAGGATAGAATAGATATTTATGGCTAACTCGACTCAAAAAGCACAATACGAAAAGCGGGAATGACAATTGGGATATTTAAGCATTGAACAACAAACTCTAAAGTAAACGGTTTCACGTTAATATCAACCCAGCGTTCAACAACTTCGTTTGGCAAGTCAAAGTCAGTTGATCAAATTACATCAAGATAATTTACATATTTTTGCCATATTAGAAACGCATATTTACTGCATGCATATGACGCTCCAAACGTTTCCCTGAATGAAAACAGAATTAAAATTGACAACACTAAACGCTCTGTTGTACTGCGGAGCAAGCCCAGGGTTTAAAATAGCTGCCGGCGATAGCCGGCATTTTTGCGGCGCTAGCCGGCGACTTTTAAATAGGAAGAGCCAATTTTTTACACAGAAGATAATAATATTTTAATGAAGAATATATCCTGTCTCACCAACATATCTCGCTAATAAAATATCTTAAATTTATATAGTCCCAAAGAGCAAAAATACGACCTCGTATTTTTTATCTTGTAAGTTTTCCATATTGCTTTGTTGCGGGCCAGCGGATTTTACCACGCGATGTACTTTATGTAAAGTTCATTATATCGAACACATTGGCGACGAAAACGTTTTGTTTAGTGACAAGGTAAGTAACGGGTTATATGTTAATTTTGCTGTGGAGCTGAAAGTTCTGTGCTGTGGTCATCGGTTGAAATTTGTTGTTCAGTCAATGCGCCAGGTTGTCAGTAGCAAACAATTATTTAACGTAAATTTTACAAAGGGAATGTGTTGAAAATTTGGCTTTGAATTGCGGCCTAACTTGGTCAAATACTTTATGCTAATTTGCACAAAAAGCAAGATAATATATTACAGAATTAGATGTCTGAGTAGTAGAATTAGAAGTCCGAGTACAATTCAGCTGTCGGACACATACAGAGATGTACTTTCTTTATATTTAATTTTATGATCGAATGTCAAGAATTATGGAAATAAAAGTTTAAATTCCGCCATGTTTTTTATGGGCGAAACTTCATGTAAGATAAATGGCTGTACTCTAAATAACTTCC
Organism: Chrysogorgia sp. JL179-B06; assembly: GCA_035772405.1. Classification (NCBI taxonomy): domain Eukaryota; kingdom Metazoa; phylum Cnidaria; class Anthozoa; order Scleralcyonacea; family Chrysogorgiidae; genus Chrysogorgia; species Chrysogorgia sp. JL179-B06. The sequence goes on along the minus strand of JAYKKM010000216.1, from coordinate 1,112,986 downwards.
TGACATCTGACTATAGTGCAATGTGCATTTAGTCTGTAAACTTGTTTTTGTTTCTTTTTGTTAAATAAAGATATTTTGAAGTCATGTTGAATGAAGAATGTCACTAAAAGAGTCAACGTTTCTATGTTGGAAACGAAATAATGAATATCTTAGAATAGATTCTTCAAGAGCAGTATTGACGTGTGATATTTGTATCAAATGGAAGTCAAAGTTGCCTTGGGTCAAATGCATTTATTACTGGTTCAAAAAATCTGAAATCTTCTGCTGTTAATGAACATGCTCAGAGTAAACTGCATAAACTTGCCTTAAGGCTAGACGAAGAAGAACTAGCAAGACTGGAGAACAGGCGGTGTCATGTTGTTCAAGAAAGACCTTCACAAGATGCTCCTATACTGCAAGCTGTTAACAATATGGCTCAACTAAGCGAAGAAGAGAAGAATGCAGTTATAAAACTTTTCGATATTGCCTACTTAATTGCGTTGAAGGGTCGTCCGTACTCTGATTTCAATGATTTGATAGAGCTATAAAAGTTGCACGGAGTTAAGTTTCTTGAGCCATCTGCATATGAGAATCATATGGCTTGCAAACTATTAATCCATTATGCTTCAAAGGCCCTTTATGAGAAAGAGTTGAAAAGCAAAATCAATAAAGCTAACTTCGTCACTATCTTGGCTGATGGTGCAACAGATGCTGCCCTTATAGAGAAAGAAGTCATATACATCATATTTGTTGACCCAGATGATTTTAAACCAACCCTCGCTTTTCTTAGCCTTAAGTCAGTTGCATCTCAAGATGCGCCAGGCATCACAAATGCAATCACTGAAGCATTTAAAGATTGTGATATTCTCGAAAAATTACAACAAATTGTGTTTTTTGAATCTGATGGAACTGCGGTGAATTCCGGTGTCTACTTCAACGTAAGTATGGTCAACATATTAAGTTCTTTTGGTGTTTATCACATCGCCTGGAACTCGATTTCAAGGATGCTCTCAAGAAGGATATGGAAGAAGTTGATACAGCGTTGCGTGATTTGTACGGTATTTATCAATACTCTGGAAAACGTTTGCGAGAATTACGTATGCTATACGATATATTAAAAGATATATATGAGTTTGAGAACGGGGAGGTTAAGCCGTCTAAAGCATGTGGAACACGTTGGATTGACCACAAATTACGTGCGATGAAAGCCTTCATTGACAAGAGAGGGCTTTATCTGGCACACATCCAGAATGTTATAGCCGATGAAACCAAGAAAAATGACAAAGCAACCCTAGAAGGAAAGAGAAGGCGTGTTGCCCAAGGTTCTTTGTTATTGAAGTGTGCGATGTATGTCGATATTTTAGAACCAGCCCGGCAATTCTCTCTGACCACCCAGAAGACCAGTGAACTGAACATTGTAAAGCAAGTGGAATGTGTTGATCGGACATTAACAAAATACAAGATAATGTCTGAAAAAGTGAATCAGGATGCAACGGCTGCAGCACGTTCGCTTCCAACGGTGAAGCATGTCCTGTCAGTGATAGAAGAAGAAGGGGCTGACCCCTCTTCTTCTATCACTTACCAGGGTGTCCAAGTTCTCAAGCTTCCTCAAAGCAAGGATTCTTTCACTCGTCTTATACGAGATAATGTTAAAGCAATCTGCCAATGCCTAGGTGAACGCTATGGCAGCCTTGTTGACGATTCGGAGGATGAATTTGAGTCAAGTAAAGAAACAAAGGACGCTGATGAAACAGCCCATTCAATTGCAAAAGTCTTAAATTCAAAGGTTTGGATGCCCGCCATGGAAGAAGTAAACAGGGAATACCTCAGCATACAATTGGAAGCATTGGAGAAACTCTTTGACACCTTTGGACTTGTTCATCCGCTAAATCTGAGCAACAAAGAGCAGTTGTGTGACCAATATGTCATGCTCGTACATTGGGCGACGTCTTTCTTCAATGTTGCTGCTATCGATCCTATGGAATTATGGCCACGTCTGAAGAATCTGAAACAGAATGATGCCAACGAGTTGTTCACTTTAATTGAACTATGCCTAACCTGTCCTTATGGAAATGCAGTGTGTGAAAGTTTTATTTCATACTTACGTGTGGTGAAGACAGATTGGCGGAATAGGCTCAATGAATCAAATCTTACAGATTTATTGCGCATTAAAGTTACGGGGCCCAGTCTCAAAGTATTCAATGAAGAATATTGTGATCTGGCAGTAACCCTCTGGAACAGTGAAAAAAGAAGACGACCAAGGCAGACAAAGAGGAAAGCTTACGAGAAAAGAAGTATAACGGGGGTAAAAAAAAACACGAGAGATGGAGAGGAATGAATATTTGAAGAACTGGCTTCTGGATGTTGGCGTGGAAGACGAGAGCGACTGTGAATCTGACAGTAACAGTACAGTCTGCAGTGATCTCATTCAAGAACAGCAAGAAAATGTAATGTCTGATTCTGAAGATCAAGCATCTATTGAACAGTCACCCACAGAATTTGAAAGTAGCATTGAAGATGATCCGCTTGATGGTGGCTTAAAAAGCTCAACTGAGCCTGATTCTGACTAGGAAGCTAAAGTTAGATTGTTTTATTTGGCACAACATCATTCACTACAGCTTGTTGACTCGTTTAGATTCATTAATATTTTTAAGTGACAAAATAACGATTTTGTCGTGGTGATAAATTTCATGCAATAACGCTTCAATATCATGGTGACAGACTTAGTATGCATTGTAAAGTTAAAAAGGTTAAACCGCATTATTATTGAGAAGACGTAATTTAACCTAGTTGATATAATTTAAATTTATTCTTATTTCATTGTTATCATATTTTGTTTCATAAATCTTTTGTGTGACTGTCTGCATGTTTTAGCATCTTAGACCACTTTTATACTTTACCTGTTATGCATAAATATTATGCATGATGCAGTTAGTAGCATAAAATGCCTAAGTGACTGCAAAGGACATTCAATCCTAATGCTAAACGGAAGGTCAGTGAGTCAGTTATTTCAACACTGAACTGGGGAAAACGTCCACTCTTAATATGTTTTCGTTCATTCCCCCATCACGGAAAAAACCGATAAAAATAGCCGGTACAAAAATGGCACATGTCTTAAAAAGCCTATAAAAAAACTTCATTTTTAAAAAATTATTTTAAACCCTGAAGCCACAGGCAAACCACAGCCGAATATACAAACACGTGCAGCGAAAGAAAGATCATGCATTCATCCCATCGGCCCATTGCATTGTGGTTGTGCGCAGAACGTTACTCGTACTGCGCATAAACACAATGCAATGCGTTTGCCAAAATTTGAAAACCTGCCCCACTACACAAATTAGGTCTGCTGCCTTGCTCGCTCGCTTGTATATTGAGATGATTCGTATGACACAATAGCACTTTCAGCGGCTGCTATTAAAGCTCAAAATGCGGACAAACAAACCAAATTTGACTCACAAATGAGCTATTTTCTTTTGTTATGGCCGCAATAATTATGGGTAAATGCGAACAAACATGGGTAAACATGACGTCATTTCGACAAAGTGCTATTGAATCTTTGACAAGCGATCAACCCACTTGTAGTTTATCAGTTCCTCGAGTGGCGAATAGTTTAGATACTTCCGGTTTCGTCAGAGCTAAAAAGTAGTCGAGAGTAGGACGCCGTTAGAATACCGTTCTCCTTCTTCGAACGCAATAAAACAACTTTTCCATTTTGTTTAACACATTAACATGTCTATATCTTCATACAGCTTTTATATCAACACCTGGCGATATCATTCTTGGCGGGATCTTCCCAGTGCACAAGGAAGGGGATAAAGAGAACATCTGTGGAACTTTTAACGAAATCCCAGGTTACCAGTACATGGAGTCCATGTTGTATGCATTAGAAAAGATCAACAAAAAACGAGATATCCTACCGGGGATTAGACTAGGGACGATCATTTACGACAGTTGCCGAAGTCCAACGATCTCAGCAGATATAACCAAAGAATTCATTAAGCTCACTCTCGCGCCCTCCAACAATTCGGAATTGGCCGGAGTCATCGGACCATTCGTGAGTGGAAACTCCAAAATAGTCGCGAACTTTCTCCGTGTTTTTGAGATCCCTCAGATAAGCTACGCCTCGCTTTCAGTTCAGTTAAGCGACAAAGTTATTTATAACTATTTCTTTCGTACTGTACCTCCTGATAGCTTTTTCGCGGAGGCATTGGCCCAACTACTGCAAAGACTACGCTGGACTTATGTATCGATTATTTACTCGAAAGGAACGTATTCGGAGACTGGGACACAGGAAGTGATAAAAGCTTTATCTAAACGGGACATTTGCGTTGCGAAGAAAATTCGTTTGCCTCGATTTCCTAAAAAGGCAGACTACGATGACGCCATAGAGAAAATGGCGTCGATAAAAGAGGTTAACGTTGTATTATTTGTGACGATTCAACGAGATTCGCGCAAACTATTGGAGGCTAAAAAAAGAAATATACACGCCAAACGACTCTCATTCGTCGGCAGTGTGGCCTGGAGTAATCGTGATGACGTCACAAAAGGACTAGGTCGCGTGGCAGATGGTACAATAACATTTGGTCATCAGGAAGGAAATATCACATCATTTGAAGATTACTTCCGATCGCTTACTCTTTCCAATTACAACGAAAGTTACAGAGGTTGGTTTGAGGAGTTTTGGCAAACGCAGTTTAATTGTTCCTTACGAAATGCAACACATGGTAGTCGACATAGTCAGAACTTCACGAGAGAGTGTACTGGTGACGAGAGTTTGCTTAATAACCACATGGAGATAGCTCCTGTAAGAGTGGTCATCAACGCTGTTACTGCCATGGCGTACGCCCTTCATAATATGCACCAAAATTTGTGCCCAAATTCGTCAGGACTTTGTCAGAGAATGCGACCCCTTCCAAGATCATTACTTCTAAAATATCTCAAAAATGTCACTTTCCCCGACTCATCATTTCATTGGCCATTAAGATTCAACAAAAACAACGAAGTCGCAGGTAATTACACCGTATTGAACTTTCGAAGTTCAGGAAAAGGCTTGTATAGTTATATACCCATTGGAACATGGACGGGTAAAATGGAAGACAACGGTGATATAACTGGTCGGTTTAAACTAAACATTTCAAACATTCGTTGGTTTAGAGGTAATACCACGGCTCCGTCGTCTGTCTGTAGCTTAGACTGTAATGACAGAAGTGTCAAGCTTCCTCGACCAGGCTCCGCTAGCAAGTGCTGCTGGGATTGTGACACTTGCGACAAAGATAACGTAATAGTGAACAACACATGTCAAACATGTGTTGAAGGGTTTGTCCCAGACGCAAATTTATCACATTGTTCAAAATTACCGCTGCAATACCTCCACGTGAACACTCCGTTGGCAATCGTCCTCGTTTTCTTCGCTAGTGTGGGAATCCTTGCAAATCTGGCTATTTTCACCGTGTTCTTCATGAACAGGAAACATCCACTCATCAAGGCTTCCGGGCGTGAGATGTGTTACTTTATGTTTTTTGGTATCTTCATTGTATTCATGGTTTCATTCAGTAGTCTTACCAAGCCAAACCAAGAACTCTGCTATTTTCGTCGGCTTATAATGGGAATGTCATACACCATCTGTTATGTCCCACTTTTGATGAAGATCTGGAGAATTCATCGGATTTTTAAAAATTCCAATGAGTTAAAAAGAACGACAGGTTTGATTGGTCGTCGCTCGCAGCTCTTAATTACAGTTGGTTTGATAACAGTACAAGGTCTTTTCTGCGTTCTCATCTTCAGCACAGACCCTCCAGATTTAAAAGAAACGTATTACCCAGACAGCGAAGAACTTGTGCTGGAATGTTCTTTAACACCTTCAGTTTTTGTTGCTTATCTCGCCTACAATGTCGTGTTGATGTTATTGTGTACCTTCTACGCGTTTCTTACTCGTAACTTCCCGAAGAATTTCAACGAAGCTATGTACATTGGAGTAACAATGTACCTGACTTGCGTGGTATGGGTCGTGTTTCTCGCGAGTTTTTTGAACGTCAGTGATAGCTTTTCCCGCGTGTATTGGATATCTGGATCAAGTGTCGTGATTGGTTGGATTACGCTGCTTGGACTCTTTGCTCCAAAAGTTTATCAACTGCGCACCAAAACCAACTTCGATCGCAACTCTCTTATAACTTGGGGAAGCACAGTTTTTCAAAGATCACAAAGTTCCGATAATGATGTGAATGGCCCACCGGGGCAAGTTATCTCGGGTATTGTTACCCTTAACGCGAATGCTATAGAGAACAGAAATGATGGGGACAAACCTCTTGAGTTCGTGAATAAACTTCCAGCTTCAGCGTCACCAAAGAATGAAGATAAAAAATAAATAAATAGATAAAAAATAATAAACAAGATATATATATATATATATATGGTCAAATACATATGAATCGAACACGGGGTATCCGAATAAACGCATCGGTGATTCGGAGACCTCGGGTTCGATTCCCCTGTTGGTATATATATATATATATATATATATATATATAACATGAAAACACAAGTTTGAGTTACTTCATAAGAACTTTATTCACGACAAATTTGTTTCGTATGGCAAGTGCGAAGCTTGCCACTGAAGCTTGCCACACTTGCCAGGTGGCAAGCTTCGCACTTGCCATACGAAACAAATTTGTCGTGAATAAAGTTCTTATGAAGTAACTCAAACTTGTGTTTTCATGTTATATCGCTCTGCTTCGCCATTGAGCACTCTACCCGTATGATTTTGTACTCGATACTAGTTATCAACACATTTATCTATATATTATATATATATATATATATATATATATATATATATATTATATATATATATATATATATATATATATATATATATATATATATATATACCGCTTCACGCTCTCTGGATGTGCGCATGACCGCTGTTTATCCCACAAGCGGTTGTCACTGGCAATCGTTTGTGTATAATTAGTACTCATGTCCATATCTAGATTGTACCAAGCTACACTGATGAGCTGTGGAACAGCGAAACACGTGTCTGTAGATATTGTACTATATATATATATATATATATATATATACCAAAAAACGAAGGCTTCCAGTCGAAGGATCCAAAGCCAAGGAATGTAACTGGAATGCTGATTGCCAAACAAAAGTGAAGTTAAAAATGACGGACATTGGACCTTGCCCCAAATGGAGATATACAACTGCGGCCTCTTAATAGTCAAGTACTCCATATTACTGAAAATTTAAATGCTAAATTCAACTAGAGTTCTCATAAATGTACGCCCCGAAGAAAACTTTTTTTTGAACGTAACGAATGAATGTTTTTTGGGAAGTTTCGTATAATTCCCGAAATGACCGACTATCGGTAGTAAAATTTCGAAATCAAAATCACCTCATGTTATTTAGCAATTATTGAACGAGGTTGAGCGTGATATGAAGAATTATCATGCCCGAAGTTTGCCGTTATCAACCGAAGCCGCAGGCTGAGGTTGATAACGGCAAACTGAGGGCATGATAATTCTTCATATCACGCGAAAACCGAGTTCAATAATTGTTTTATTATTTATTTAAAAAATGAAAAATATCTTGCGTGCTAGCCAGTCAAGAATTACGAAATGCGCGAGGTCAACAAAGAAGATATGATTGTCGTCGCCATAACCATGACAACGAAGTCATATTGACGCGTTAATAGTTATCATATTGACTCGCTTGACCATATTTGGCAAGCTGTCGCCGCGTAAAGAGCCTGGACACGAGGTTGTTGAGTTGATATGACGATTTCACAGTTGGCTGTTAGCCAATCAGAAACCAGGAATTTTTTAAATAAATAATAAGTTATGTTATCGCCTGCAGGCAACGAAATATACACAAGGTGGCAAAATAAATGGGCCCTAAATGTCTATTGATGTCACTTGATGTACACAAGGAAATTGTGCACGTGTACGTGCCAGTTTCTGACACCGACGACGAAAACAGACGCGGCCATTTTAAACCTCCGCGCTACCCTACGGGCAGGCGGAGTAATAAAACATCGTAAGAGTTAGGGTTAGTATTATGGTTAGGAATTAGGATAAGGTTTTGAATTCGGGATTGTTATGTGAAACGTCATAAACCAATGTTTTGTCAATGTGTGACAATTCTTAGTTGTCTAGCAGTTAAATTCGCAAATAAGACGAATTAAATTCGTCATGATCAGACGAATACAATGTCTTGTATGAATGTATAATAATTATCATAATTATAATAATTAAATGCGATGAAATATATCAGCATATATTAGCAACAGAACGATAAATATGTTATGTATTACCTCGTTCTTTAAAAAACCCGCTAAAAGAATGAGGTAATACATAACATATCTATCTTTCTGTTGCTATATATCTATCATTATTTGGAACCTATGAAATTATAACCGATTGTGTATCATAAACCTCATTCCAAAATGGCTGACAATTTAATATTCTTTTATATGCATATAAATTAGCCCTTATAGTTTATTAGATTAATCACTCTTTTAGGTGAACGGAATACCCCAACGTCAGGCTAGAAGCCCAATTGATAGGGATTCCGAGGGCCTACGATTTAAGGTCGTTATCCGAGAATACCCGAAAGTCTTACCATTTGCTGGTATTATTACGAAGGCAGTACTATCTCCTGAATGGAGGTCCTACCCAGGATATGAATTAACCTGTGTCTCCCAGGTCATGTAGACATGTGTGGTAACCACTAGACCAACAACAGAAATTCAAAATAATTGTAATAAATTCAAAATAATTTTTCTTTTGAAACGAGGCTATAAGGGCTAATTTAAATGCACATAAAAGAATATAAATTGCAGCCATTTTGGAATAACGTCTATGGTACGTAAATCTATAATTTAATATTCCCCCAATATTTTTTTGTTTTCAACCCACTAACATGCCTAAAATGACATTTATGATTTGATGGCTAGCAGTAGATTATTTTTACTTGGGTTAACTAATGTATATTGTACCTGATTCTCAACCACTTTCCAACGGAATTGAAGTGTTATCAGAACTAAATATTTGTATTTTAAATTAAAACATTTACCTATAATTTTATGTGTTATTTGATGCTTTATTCTGGGTTTTTTTTGTTTTTGATCTACGGTCGTAGATAAAAAGGATGACCCAAATTAAAAGGCAGGGCCGTCGCAAAGGGGGGCGTGGGAGTGTGACACCCCGCAGCAAAACTAGTGCTTTCGGAAAATAAACGATTTGTCAGCAAAGACAGAAAATTACCGTTCGAAAATCTAAATCACGAGAGCAGAGGAACTGAGGTGTGATGTACGCCAGGCCTTTCTACACTGCAGTCATTCAGTTAAACCCCACTTTCACTGACCAATTTACCCAATTATTATGCATTCTCTACCTTCTCTCGATTTTGATTGGCTGTTGGCATACAGCTAATTCGTGACATCAGCTTCATGTGACGTCGTCAATGTTCCAATATTATGGTTCAAAAAGTGTAGCTATGACATCATTATTCCAATATCTTGTTGCTAGCTTTTACGTCGAAAGAATATGGGGAAATGGCGGGTTCTTCGCAAAGATTCGCGACGTAACAGAAAATGATTTGAAAAAATTATTAGATGACAAGGAGCTCTGGGAATATTCTTGCAGTCCAGTCCGTTCTGCGCATGTGTGATATTTCAAACGTTGGGGACCCCACTTGTCAACAAACTTTAACGGAATAGATTTGCGACAGTTCGAAAGCGAGTATTCGTTAAATGTGGCGAATGCACGAGTGGTAGTTTGATATATTATCCATATTTAGGAACCAAACCGCTTCTTATAGCACACTTTTTAGGCGGAAAAGCTCAAGCGTGTGAAAAAAATCCGCAATACTTCATGTTCAATGTTTATATAACGCAATGTAAACAAACGATGTAAACAGAAACGTGGACATGCGCAGAACGGACTGGACGGCACCTTTAATAAGTGAAATACCTAAAGAAAAGGAGCCTCTCGGTGAAGTGTTGAAAATATATTTCGACGGCACATTGCTTTAGCTCTTCTTATACATAATAAAACAATTATTGGATTTGGTTTTCGCATGATATCGAGAATTATTTATCAAGACCTTGGTTTGTGTTACGGCAGATAACACTGCATGCCTCGGCCTTGATAATTCTCGATATCATGGCCAATATACTAATAGTTCCATCTTTCCTGTGAGTCAGAGTTTTTGGTAGTTTGGTCGTTTTAAAATAAAGCAATTTTCATGTCATCTAATGATACCGTAGAGTTCCCAAAGTTCGTATCTGAAGTAAACCATGACAAATATTATCAGACTTTTGTTTTTTTATTGTAACACGATCTCAACAAAGTATTCCGTCGGTATTTACCCCGACTACACCTTAATTGTCTCAAATTGTATCGTCTGCAGTAGGAGTGAGAAGTTCCAGTTTTTTCTTCAGTTCTCTGCGCAAATCCTTCAAGGTGCAACCCCTTGACGTCGCATTTAAGAAGTCTGTGGATAAGCTAGCCACAGAACACATGATTGGAAACCAAGAGGTGTACGTTAGTGGAAAGCTGACTGCTGGCGATCGACGGGTTTTATTTACCAAATGGGTGGGTCAAGCATGGCAAGAAACTTTGCACCGATTGAGAGAAACAGTGGTCCGCTCTTTCGTCAAGTGCGGCATTGCCCTACCAACTTCTGGAAGCAAGGACAGCGAAATAAACATCGATGGCTTAAGTGATTATAGCATTGGTGAATCGGCCGATGTAGAATAATTAACTTTCTACTCTGACTCAGATGATGACATTTTCGATTGATTCATTAGAAACGACAGGAATATTTAATAAGACATTCAAACTTATACTTATACTAAATATAGCAAATTGTTTCTAAGAGTGTTTAATATAGTTTAGTTTAGTTGTTTTTCTTGTGGTTTCTGGTGTTACCTATAAACTGCTTGCAAATATTAATTAGAACAAGATAACTTTTTATACTAACGTTTTTATACAGTACTAACGTTTCGTTCTTGTTAAAAAATAAGTTGAATTTTGTTTGAAATCGTAACTTTCGGGGGGTCGCTGCTTTCGGGGGTATCGTTACTTTCGGGATTTATTACACTAAAATGAATTTTATCGTTACTTTCGGGGGGTCGCTACTTTCGGGGGGTCGTTACTTTGGGAACTCTACGGTATGTCCATAAACATTCCCAGAGTGCACTGCAAAACCCAAAGCAAAGTCTGTTTATCAATATATATGGAATGTACTCATCGCGGTTAGTTCTGTTAGTCTTATATTGCAAGCAAAATTAAGGGCATTAAGGGTGCTCATCCAAGGGGGTAGTTTGAAGCCAGTTTCCCAAATCAAAACAATAACACAAGCGCGCAAAGCATTAGCTGGACACTCATCCTCCCCCCCTATTTCTTTTCGCCTTTTTATTTTTCTCCTCCCGATTTTTTTAAAATAAATAAATAAATAAAGCTCTAAAAAAACTCGAAAAAATAAAGCGAATAAAATAATAAAACTAACTCAAAAGGACCTTTAGATAGGATTACTATTGCAGGTCCTTTTGAGTGATCCCTTTTAGCCTTCACCATTAGAATGGCTTGTGACAAGCCAAGTTGGTTGGAACGGGATGTGAAAGGTGTGTTGTTGGATATCACTGGAGTACTGTATAATGGCGGGCGAGAAGCAGAAGAAATACCTGGTTCAATCAATGCTGTAGACAGGTGGAGATGATGAAACACTTACACATATATGTACATTTATATTTTCGAAGTGTCTATTCGTACGGGGAGATATTGTAGATAACAATATTTAGGCGTTCGTTCCCAACCCGCGATTTAATACGGTCGAGTTCGATATAAAAAATTAATTTGCCTTTTCTACAGTTCTTTTGGTTAGGGTTAGTTGGCTACCGTACGAATAGCCTTATATTTTATCTATGTCTTAATGTCGTCCAGTGGTCATATCACATCTGTACACTCACTGTATTAATACGCAGCTCTGATTTAGATACGAGTAATATAAACACGGAATTCTTCCCCTGATTTTTTTAAATTTGTATTATTTTATAAAATAATATTATTTTACAGCTTGTTTTTGTTATATTTTCTCACTTTGATTGCAACATGACTTGTTTATGTCACAGTATATAAACATTTTATATTTCTTCAATGTGTATGTGACAATTATGCATGAGTCAATTCCATGAGATTAGCATTTTTTTGTAAAGACAATGCAAATTCCCAGCCGCCCCCCGGGAAGTGAGTAAGTGGCAAATTCCCGGTAGGACAAAATAACAAAAGGTACAATTTAGACAGACAACGATTATCATAAAGAATTTATATTGTTTATTCCAACATCAAGCAACCAGTGATCCAGTGATCGAAACCGTGAAAGGATCTATTCACGAATTTAACAAGGAATTTCATACTGATATATCGAACATACATACGGTATACAAATAGTTATACCTTCGAAAACATCCACCAACTTCTCGATGTTTGTTTGATGTCAGCCACTCACTCACAAATTGTTTGTCTTTCCCCTCGAACTCATCCATATTCAAATCAAATTCCTTCTAAAGAAACCATTTTTACTCCCATAGTGCGGATTTCAACAGTGTCAAATTCAATGTCCGGCCCCCTGGGAACAGTGTGGGGATGGTCACTCATGGAATTGACTCATGCATTACACCTATGTATTCATTCCATAATTTTAATTAATTCCATAATATGTGCTGTTTGATACTTTATGGCAGATATATGTAGCCTGCGTAGCGGCTCTCGAAGGGGGAAGAGCGAAAACGTGCACCTCCTCCCCCCTTCGAGAGCCGCTACGCAGGCTAGATATGTACTTATTTTTCCCATCCGTATCCTACCAAATCCTGTATTTTGATTGGCTAACAAGCAGTCCGTATGTGCCCATATGGACCGCCCAACATAATTTCGGTTTTAAATCCATTTTTTTTATAAGATGTAAAAAAAATTTTTTTAAATTACTGTTCAACAATAATTTACTGTTCTCAAATAAATAAATAATTTACTTGGTCTCAAAAACGGCCTCGGGCTATATTTCTCCATACGGACCTCCCAGCTGGTAAATAACATGGCTTTAATATGGTATTTTGCAAAACGAAACAGATTTGCAAAACAAAACAACAATTTGTGAAATGTGTCTTAAAGCTTTAGTTAGAGGGGGTTAGAAAACTCGTTAGGATCTTTGTTGTTTTGGGGTCGGTTATTATTAAAAACTCATCAGGCAAATTGTTGTTTCGTTTTGCAAAATACCATAAGCCAAATAACATATATATATTATATATACCTGTATTCATACTTTCTTGTTTATTTTTCAGATTAAAAGCATCAGGTTTTCCTGTGATATTTTGCACCAATGAAACCCAGTGTACACGTAGAAAATTGGTCAAGAAACTGAATAAACTTGGTTTTAGTTTAACACTAAATGAAATTTATGCACCAGCTCCACTGGCTATATCATATATTAAAGAACATAAATTAAGACCTCATTTACTAGTTCATACAGATGCACTTGAGGATTACTCCAATATTGAACAATTGGATCAGCCTGCAAACTGTGTTGTTGTTGGTGATGCTGCAGAACAATTCCATTACGAAAACATGAATAAAGCTTTTAGAATTCTTTTAAATTCTGAAAACCCAATTCTTCTTGCATTAGGTGCTGGGTAAGTTATCATAACTTGAGTTACACCAAGAATGTTTTTTGCTAAACTTATATTTTGTACAATAAAGTAAGTTCCAGACATTGTGTTAAAAACAAATAGGTGACATGAAGTCTTAATTTTTCAGGCGCTATTATAAGGATGATAGCAAACTTGTTCTTGATAATGGACCATTTATTAAAGCTCTTGAGGTTAGGAATTAAAACTGTTTATCCACAAGTGTAAGTTTGAGGTGAAGCTTGGGGTCCATCAGGGGTCGGTCCTGAGTCCATTGCTGTTTGCATGCGTGATGGAGGCGCTGACGCAAGAAGTTAGAGAGGGTATGCCATGGGAGTTGTTGTATGCCGATGATCTGGTTTTGATGGCTGAGAGCATTGAGGAGCTTAAGGAGAAAGTGATGCGATGGAAAGAATGCATGGAGGCAAAGGGTTTGAAGATGAACATTGGTAAGACTAAGGTGATGGTGTCAAGGAAGAATAGTGGTTATGTTGAAAAGTTAGGGAAGTGGCCGTGTAGTATATGTGGGAAGGGTGTTGGAAATAATTATATTCGATGCACAGGCTGTAGTGGATGGGTACACAAGCGGTGCTCAGGCGTGAAGGGCTCACTGGCTAGAGTTGTGGATACGTTTGTTTGTAAGGTGTGTGAAAGAGCAGAGGATGGAGAGGATAGTGACGTAGATGAGAGCATGGATCTGGGCAATGGGGTGCATTTAGAGAATGTTAAAAAGTTTTGTTACCTGGGGGATATGCTCAATGGGGGTGGAGGAGCAAATTCAGCATCTGTGGCAAGGGTACGCTGTGCATGGGGAAAGTTTAAAGAGCGCTCTGGGATCCTGACAAGGAAGGAAGTGTTGCTAAAGCTGAAGGTGTATGTGGCCTGTGTGAGGAGTGCTATGGTGTATGGAAGTGAGACGTGGGCCATGACTGTGGAGCTGAATAATAGACTGGAGAGGACAGAGATGCGTATGGTGCGGTGGATGTGTGGCGTATCGCTGAGGGATAGTGTCTAGTAAGGAGCTGAGGGAAAGAATGGGCATTGAATCGGTCTGACGTGTTAAGAGGAGCCGATTAAGGTGGCTGGGACATGTGCTGCGGAAAGATGATGGTGACTGGGTGAAGAGGTGTATGTCGCTTGAGGTTGATGGTGCAAGAGGAAGAGGAAGGCCAAGGATGACATGGAGCCAGGTAGTGGAGAGGGATATGAGAGAGAGTGAGCTGAAGAGGGAAGATGCACATGATCGTGGAAAGTGGAGGAAACTGTCGTGGGGAACCACCGGCCAACCCCTGCGTAAGCGGGGAAAACGTCTGTTGTTATTTTTTTTATCCACAAGTGTAAGGCATAGGTTAATTTTTTAACTTTCTGATAGTATGCTTCTGGAGTGAAGGCAGTTGTTCTTGGCAAGCCAGCTAAACCCTATTTTGAAGGAGCTCTCAAGCAACTTGGTGTCCCACCAGAAAATGTAAGACACTGTTTTCTTCAGATTAGTACCGAGAACAGTCAAAATGTCAGTCACCAACCATAGTCTTTCTCAAGACTACAATAACCTGGACAATCAGCTTTGCACTTCTGAGGATTTTCTTAGGTTCAAAGTATTTACTTTATACTGTTTTCTGTCAAGTAAGGTATAGTAGAAGGGGTAATAGCAGCTTAGATTTCAGACTACATACAAGTTAATGCACTAAGTCAAAGTTTTAACCACATAGTGCATAATTGAAAAAGCCCAGAGTACATCCCATGGTGTTTGTTTTCAATGTCTCTATTTTGGCAGGTTGTTATGATTGGAGATGATCTAATTAGTGATGTGGGTGGAGCACAGTCTGTTGGTATTACTGGAGTTCAAGTGAGAACTGGAAAATACAGGTTTGTAACCAGGATTGTCCTAGCAATGAGCAAATTTTGATGTAATATATGAAACACGAGGAGTTTGTTGGAAACTGAGGCGAAGCCGAGGTGTTTGTATAACCTTGATGAAACACTCTTCCAAGTGTTTCATGTTACATCTCAAACAAATCAGTATTTTAAGAGAAAATCGAGGTGAAAGTTGGCTTAATTTATCTAAATTCTTCCTCCGATATCCAAACCTCCATCTCGGTGCTGATTTCCTTTGTTTTCAAGTCAACTCGTGAATTATTAATGAGTTTGAGATGTCAGGATTGCAAAGCATCATAGTTTAAAACTTTATAATATAATATAATGGAACAAATATATTTTGAAACATCACATGGCAAGAAAGTAAAAACCAACTCAAATATTAATTTAAATTTTCTGTATTTTTCTCTCTCTGCAGGACACAGGATGAAAACCATCCAACAATAAGAGCCAATGGATGTGTGGCAAACCTAGCTGAAGCTGTGGACTTAATTTTAAAATTTAACACCACAATGTAACAGAGGCACTTCTTCCCAACACACAGAGAATAATGAAAATAAAATTATAAAATAATTTCCAACAAAAAACTAAACTAACATAAAAATAATCAATCACAAGTAATTAAAATACCAAAGAGATAAATAAAAACTAATTCCTTCATCTTTTTCTTTTAAATAAAGTACCAAAACCTCTTTCACTTTACTATATATGTCACAAAAGCCACAAATCAGAGAAACATATGCTCTTGTCTTTTTTCTTGAGTAAATAATCTATAGTGCTGATGCTTGAATGGTTTATTCCTTTGTGGTAGTACCCTCATCATCAGACTTGGCAGAACCAAGGGAACTACCAGACATGGAACGAGTTCGTAGAGTGGGAACTAGAAAATGGGAACAATTATAGTATATATATATCATTACAGCTTCATACCAGTGTTCGCCAGTAACGAAGTAAATTTACTTTGTTACTTTACTTAAGTAAAAAAAATCAGTATTTACATGTACTTGTAACGAAGTATATTTTTCAACAAATCACTTTTTACTTGTAACGAAGTAAAAATTTTGTTAAATAATTACTTGTTACTTTTTGTTTTATCGACAAAGTAAAAAAAGAAATTTGGAAAGCGGAGTCGCAAAATACTTGGTGGAGAAATCACGTGAAGTTGTTTTTGCATGTGCACGTGATTGGCAACTGTTCAGTTGATGTCGCCAAACAGTGCCCATTAAAGTACAGTACCAGATTATCAATTGTCATTTGTCATGTTGGTTAGTGGTTCAACAATATATAGTTTGTTTCAGAAGTACTTTTCTGGAATATTTTTTTGCCATACTTTTACTTTTACTTAAGTACAAAATATCAGTACTTTGCTGAACACTGCTTCATACTCAGGTGTCGTGGGGAAGCCATGCTGCAGGACTGGGGATGGCTGAAAGGGATGACTCAAAAGGATTTCTGTTTTTGTCTGGTCTTTATTTTTCATTAGGTTAGGGTTAGCTATGGTTATGATTAAGGTTAGGGTTAGGTTTACAATTAGGGGTAGCATTAGTAGTTCTAGAAAATGTGAAGGTCCTTTTGAGTCATCCTTTTTAGCTTTCACCCACAAATCCAGTTGCAGTGCAGTTACCGGTATATCAGTTACCAGGAAAACACAGAGATACAGAAAATTGCATATTTGTAAAGGAACACAGTTAAAAACTAATTTTTAGTCAATGCAAACCTAGTCCTAATCCTTGGATGAATAGAATAACTCCTTCAGCAGATTCTTTTGCCTATAAATAAGATGACAAAGAAAAAGGTTTCTATATAGAACCACTTTAAAAATAGTTAAAACATAAGTTTTATTAAAAGCAGGCCCGCGGTCGACCCCATAGGCATGTGGCCCAACGGTACCCGGGGCCCCATAAAAATAAAACGAGAAAAACTAAAAAGATGTGATAACCCAATCCCAAGTATAACCCCTGCTCCCAAACAATCGTCTGCTACGCAGGCTAGTCTTTGGGTGGTACAAAAACCAATAACACAGAAAAACACCAGACCAGTATATAGTTATTGCTTCGAAGCTGGATGTTTCTCTGTAAACGTTTGTTATATTAATATAAACAATACTGTACACCACGCTATGTTTCATTGAGATCAAATATTATTCAAGCAGATCAGATATTGCAAAAGCTCTGCAATTAAATTGAAAATATAAGAATATTGATCATATGCCAACTGATGAATAATTAATGAAGGATTAAAACTGCAAACGAAGTAACGGTCAGGCCACCGAGTCGCAGGCCTATGGGCGGACTATGGGCCTGCTTTTACAACCCGTTAAAACATGTGTAATTCATATCTGTATATCTCTTACCTTCTCATCTATTGGGTCTGAACCACAGTCAGCAAGTCTTAAGATATTGCAGGTCCGTTTGTCCAGCATACCAAAAAACTTCTCCTACATAACAATAAGATGCAAACTGCCAGATACAGTAGGTGTACACGAACTTATACAATTTATCTATCTATGTACAATACTGCTCAGAAATAATCTAACACTGCGGTTCGGTTGCGGTTCTACTTTACTACGCAACTGCCTTACTACTTTACTACGCAACTACCTTACTACTTTACTACGCAACTACTTTACTACGCAACTACCTTACTGCGCAACTATACCTTACTGCGCAACTATACCTTACTGCGCAACTATACCTTACTGCGCAACTATACCTTACTGCGCAACTATACCTTACTGCGCAACTATACCTTACTGCGCAACTATACCTTACTGCGCAACTATACCTTACTGCGCAACTATACCTTATGCTACATAATTACCTTATACTGCGCAACTATACCTTACTGCGCAACTACCTTACTACGTAACTACCTTACTGCGCAACTACCTTACTGCGCAACTATACCTTACTACTTCTTATCTTAACTACCTTACTTACTTCTCATCTAGGGGGCAGTCATCTAGGGGAAAGGATGGGTGGGGGGTTCGTCTAGGGAGTGGATGCATGGGTGGTGGGCTAGGGATGAGGTTAGAAACACACTTCAGTGCTCTCAATGAGCAAAATGTAGGCGTGTGGCGAATCGCACGCCTAAAATATTCTGCGCGTGCGATGCGTTTTCGAATAACTAATTATTAGGAAACGATCTCGAGTTGTTTTAATTTAAACTTTTTTCAGAAGACAAATAGAAAAAATAAATTACTGATATACATGTTCTGTAGTATAATATTATATTGTATATAACACGTCCATTACAAAATATTAAAAAGGACTTCAACAGGAAAGTAAACAAAATATAACGTTATATACTGTCAGTCTGTCACAAGCTCTCGCTTTCGGAAGATGATTCGCTGCTGCTGATTTCGGAACTATCCGAAGACAAGTCTTCGACTTCTAAACGCGGCACTTTCGCTGTTTGTTGTGGTTGACGAAGACGCCTTTTTCGCCGTTTCTTCAGGTACGATATATTGCAAATGCGCTTTCGATTTTCTCTTCCCGTTCTGCATCGTTCCACACCTTGTCGTTGAGTTTTACGATGAGCAAGTTCTCTAAGGTGGCATGTTTTAAACTCATACGCTTTTACTTAAGATATTGCTGAGCGTGCTGAATGCTCTTTCAATTGAGGAATTAGATCCTGAAGTTTGGATACTCGTTTCTCCGATACAACAGTGTTCCTTTCCAGACATTGCGCGCGCATCTCTTACAGCAGGCTTGTATATTATTTGCTTTGGCGTAGAATTTGAATCGTTTCCATTCCGAAAAACACCTCTGCAACTCAAACCCTGATTCAGAAAGGGGCATGCTGAAATGGTGGCAAAACTTCTCAATTTCATCCACGCCATACTCCCGTTCACCTAACGTCTTGAAACAGTGCAAGCAAAAGGAGGTTTCTGTCTTGCTTACCGCGATCTTTGTAATACGACAAGGCTGGCTGATTTTATTATTTTAGTGTTGTTTTGCGCGTGCGATAAATCGCACGCCTTGAGGATTTATGGCGATCGCACGCCTTATAATGAGAGCACTGACACTTTAGGCGTGGGGCTAGGATTAAAGGTTGGATTATGGTGTATATTTTACTCATTATCATCAAAATAACACAAATTAGCCATTGACAATTATCATCAAAATGAGGGTGAGAACAACCTGGGTTGCGGTCATGCCATGACCTTAGATTCGAGTATTCGACCTAGGTTTGACCGAGGTTTTCATTAGGCTATTTTTGAGCAGTATTGTAAAACAGCCTCATGTTGTGTGTGACTGGTAAACTTCACATTGAATAATGGCACAAAGAGTAACTTTTTAAGATGTACCAACATTACTAAAGTCAACTGAAATACTTGCTCAATGACCACATATGATAAATATGTACCTAAAAGGAACAGGTTTTGTGATTGGCTACATTGGAACAAAAGTTATTCGTTTCTTTGTGTTGATTCTATTGTTTTAATCAATAAATCACAAAACTTGTTCGTATAGGTACATACTACTTAGTATCAGTTTTGTACTAACCGAGTCATGGTGATGTGGAGATAATTCACCATTAATGACAAGAACAGGGCACCTTTAAACAAAAACATTTGTGAGAAACAAAACCATCACTGCAAAAACTAGACAAAGCTTATTCTATCATTGCCAACCTCTGTCCTACTGGCACGAGTACCTGGACTTTAAAGCATTAGTTCGTTCGTGTGACTCTTACATTTCTATTAAGTCCTCCAGCCGTGTAACAAGATGTACAAACCGATCAAATGAATATGTTTTAAATATCCCTAAAGTGAATAGCGTAACTTTTCAGAACAGTTTCTATTATAGAACCCCTAGGATATTACTCTCTCCCATCACATATGCGAGATGTTAACCTTTCTATTGGTCAATTCAAATCTGAACTGCTAAAACATTATCATTATACTGTACAACACAACATGTGTACAATGTTGAAATTCCGCAACGTTTAAACCGTATGTGTAAAATGTCACCTGTGTTGTCCCCTATCTATAGTCTTCTTGTTAAAATTTGCTGTTAGTTTATTTTTTATCTTAGGGACCGCGTAATGAAGCGATAAGCTCTGTGGGGTACGTATCCCTGCTACTCAATGTGGCAAAGCTTGTGAATAAGTAAATAAAGCAGTATAGTACTTACTCGACTTTTATAACATGTGAAATATCACTTCGCCTGAAAAATAAATGATATTTGAATATATCAGATTATCCATATTGGTATGTATAAAATTTAACATTTTCCACGAAGTAAAAAAAAGCTGTATTTTTCTACTCACTGCATATATGCATGAACAAATAAAGCAAGGTTATGAGGGTTGGTAGAAGCATTCAGATCTTTAATGTATTCATCAACAGCAGTCATATCTGGTTTCCCATGTTTCTGTAAACCAAATTAATATTTCAGGATTATCAATAACACAACTCATTCTTAGCTTAGTTATTTTCTAAAAGTATGGTATCTTCTTCATGTACTGGCAAGACAATGGAGACAGACCCACAGGGGGGGGGGGGGGGGGGGGGGGGGGTGTGCCAACCCAAAGTTTCCAAATGAAATATCTCCCCACAAAATCTTGCAATAATAATCACAATACTTTTCCAACTGCCAAAACAACAAGGACAACAACCTTTAGTCACAGTTATGGTAGTAACGGTACTGCATTTTAACCATATGTGCTTTCACATCCCAAGAGCCCACGTTTGTGTGGTGCCGCCAATGACGGGTATTAGGAACGAGATTAATGGCGAATTTAGACAATGTATGTCCAAGTATTAAATTTAACTGACAAGTTTTCTTTTACCAGTACATTTAATGTACATTTAAACAGTATATTTTGACATAATCTCTTAAAATAGTCTTAAAGAAAACAGGTCCCAATTTTCCAAATAGACCTGTAAATTTTCCAAACATCGCAATTTTGTAAAAGTTGGGGGGTGCCGCATCTGATCATGGTCAAATCAAGGTTGTTTTTTTCAGCAGTCAAAAGCAAGCTTCACAGGAACTAAAACCATAACACAAATAAGCTACAATGGTTCTACCTTTCCAAAGTGATGCACAACAAAGAAATGATTAACTTGTTCACTAAATCCTTTCTTCTCTAACTGCCATGAACGAAGCTAAAATAGACATTACATTAGTATACAATTTCTAAATACTTTGCCAAACTAGGGACACTGCTAGCTAAGACTGTAAAACCTGTTTTCCAGTTAGTACAATAACTTGCTTGCAACTTGCTGTGAGTGGGTCAGCATTAGATCCCATCCACAAAGCCGTCCAGGGCCGGAGAAAAGATTTCTGTAAGCTCCATTCTCAGGCCTCTTGATTTTGGAGCTGATACAGTAGGTGGATGGGATCTAATGCGCACCCTGCAAGCACTTGCAGCAACCTGAACCTGTGAGCAAGTTGTGTGCAGGCTTACTTTTTCCTCTGCTTTTTCAAGCAATGGAGCTTTAGTGGCAGATGGATGTACTAGCATAAGACCAAGTAGTTTTTTTGGATGTTTTAACTAAAAATAAAAAGACATATTTAATAATGCAAAGGAACACATTGTAGATATGCATTATGGCAAGTTCATTCAACATTATGTTAACCCTTAATGCCCTGGAAATGATCAGCAACTAACTTCTAGCTAATAATATCAATGGTTAACCAAGCATAGAAGTAATGAGAATAAAGGAAATGATCACCAAAGATAAACTGACATGTTTTTAAAACAACTTCTCCCAACTAGTATTATAAGAAATATTTGGAGGGCATTAAAGGGGAATTTATATGCAGGTCATATTTATGGAAAAGTACACCATACACAGAAGGTACCATACTTTAAATATACTTCAGTCTTCTATACTAACTTATATTCTCATAGTTAAATCAACTTTAAACTTGACTAGTTGACTTTAAACTTAACCTTGCTTCATTAAGTTCCTTCGTTTTCCAGCATGTTAACCGTTAATGTACATTGTGTTTACACTAGCACAAGGTTCAGAGTGCTTTAGCTGATTGTCCAACTTGATGCATGGAGAGTACTTGGTAATAGTATTAATTTATATAATAAGATATAAATTAAGGTTAATGACTTAGCAACATCGCTCACAGAGCTATCACGTGCTGACGATGGTCAATACACCATTGTGTACATGAGCAAGGAACTGTCGCAAGACTACAACCTTTGTTCAACCAAGAACAAGGCACATTATCCTATAGCCCCGCACTTTCCGTCACCCATATTTGCCACACGATTTGCGTAGAATCATTAAGTGCTGTATATGTGGTCTGTGGTTTCATGCATAATTTTTGACCTCTTGTATAAGTCAAGGTTGGCTTTTATATGTAAATTTTGGACTTATATGCCACAAAATACAGTATACACTGTACTTGTAAGTATGGTAGTATTTTTTTTTTTTTTTTATATCTTAATCTTGTAAAAGCCTTGAAAAGTGTTTGAATCAACCTAGCATGTCAAATACTGTTACACTCATTGTGTCTATCAAGTTAACGAGGCATACATTTAGCCAACCTCATTCCCAGGGCCTTATAACCAAGGGGCAGGCAGGGAGTGGGAGATAAGGCACTGGGAACGAGGTTGGCATTTAGCCTATAATCAATATTATATATTGTGGTCTAGTGGTTACCACACATATCTATGAGCTCAGGGTCTTAAAAATAATCGAGGAGAAAGTGCTGCCTTTGCAATAATATCAGCAAATGGTAAGACTTTTGGGTCTTATCGGATAACGACCTTAAATCGTAGGCCCTCCGAACCCCTATCAATTGGGCTTTTAGCCTATTGGGGTATTCCGTTCATCAAAGAGTGATAAATCTAATAAACTAAACTAAAAGTATTAATGGTCACATACAGCATATCTTGTGAAAATATTAGCTCCAGCACCAACTCCAAAGCCAATAACATCGGCAAATCTGCAACAGTAGAGGTTATTTTAACTTAATTAAGGTACACAACAGCAAAACAGTATGGTACATATAAGTATTACTGCAGGGCTTGAGATTTGCAGTATCCCGATATCCACAGGATACTAGATTTTCGTTTTGGATACTAAAAGTCTTAACTTTTTAAAAAATTTCAATAGCGCACAGCCACAGAATCTGAATGTAGCGTAACATATTGTAATGTAGCGTAGCGTCTAACAGTAACGTAATATCCTATAATGTAGTATTCAAAAGTGGGATACTAGATTTCAAGGAGGGATACCAAATTCAGAAACCTGGTATCCCACTTGGATACTGCAGAAAATTTATAATGGTAACTAGTTACTTTTTTGGAGAAGGTTCTGTAAATAGTTGATCAGATGATACTCACCCAAAGTGATCAACAACATTGGCAACCATTTCAGCAAGTTGATCCATACTTGGATATTGATACCTAAATAACAATATTATGAAGTTAATGTTTGCAGTTTTAGTAACATAGCCAATCAGATAATAATAATAATAATAATGTTTACTATTAATATAGTGCAAATTAACATGTGTATATTCAGGGCATTCCTCTGGGGGGGGGGGCACACACGTGTTCTCTACTGTTCGCTGAGTGAAGGGACAAATAAAGGCACTTGCGAGTCACTTTTGAAGAGCCGCTGTAACTGGCATCGTTCGATACTTCCCGTGCCCTGAAGGAATGGAAAAGCTTTAAGACTTTTGTTAGAAGCCACTACACAAAGCTGCCTGATGCCAAATCTTTGTGGCAGTCAATTATGTCTTATCGTCACAAAGAGTTCCCGAATGTTTGCGTCTTATCATGAGTATTTCGGACTCAAATTCATCGGTAGAGCGCGCGTTGTGACAAACATTTTATCGGATAAACGCCTTTCGATGAAACACAACACCATCAATGAGCCGTTGATTGTCTACGGAAACGATAGATTGTGGAGCAGAGAAGAGAGGAGATTTTGAATCGTGCGGTGGAAATTTATGTGGAAAAGAAGCGGCACGAAAGCCAACAAATCGACCAGCAAAGAGGCGGAGAGTTGAGGAGAACGATTCAGAAGATTCAACAGCGTTAGACGACTCAACAGAGGGAGAGTGCTCAAGCGACTTTGAGTCTGAAATCGAATTTCCTCACGACATTGACTCTGAAATTTCCAATTAATTAGTATTGTACCACCATAGTTCTGTTTGCATGTAATATAAGTTATTCATAATAACTTATATAAAATAAATTATCTTCTTAACAACATTTAGAGTTTCCTTGATGTGAAATTGTTGTCCATGCGTCTTTAAAAGCCAATATAGTAATCGCGCAAAATCGTGCGCGCAGCAGTTTTCGGGCGTGCGATTTTCTGAGTTGGAAAGCCCTGTATAATTATTATGATCAAATGCACTTTACAACATCGACAATTTATTCTATTACATTCAGTACCTAGTACCCAGTACCCCAATCAATCAACCTTAGCTATTTATGTTTACATGGTTTTTATCATCATTAGTCCTAACCCACCCTGACAACTTCCCTGTGGGAGGAAACCGGAGAAAACACACGACTTTCGGCAGAGTGTTGACCAACTCTTTCCACGTGCGATCAAATGTCCGAGCACAACATTCAAACTCTTGACCTCAGAGGTGGGAGGCAGTGGCCCTGACCACATGATACTGTATAGTCCAATAACAACATGTAATTTAAAAAAGTTATAAACACAGCTCTGAATAAAATAACTTAAAGAATAACTTACTCCTCAGAAAATCTCTCAGCTCCTGGTTCCTACATTGAAAATAGAATTAATTAACACATTTATCAACTTCTTGATGACCAACAAGAATACAAATCCATTCAACACACATTTCTATGACAACATAAATATTAACATTGACATAAACCTTTCAATACTAATTCATGATGGCTGAGTATTAGCACGCCCACCTAAAAGGGGGGCCAACTGGGGTAATTTGCCCTGGGCTTCCAACTCGAGAGGGGCCCCTAATGATATTGCAAGTTTACTTTGTGGAGAGTCAGTACGATAGTAGTCAGTATGATAGTGGAGAGTCAGTACGATAGTAGCCAAGAGGCTGTAGTTGAAATTATCAAACAGTATTTTCTGCTTCTTTGCATTAGTGATTATTTATTTTGTCCTTATTTGTCCTTACGACCTTACGAAAATTTGCGTTGTCATATATATATATATATATGTATCCGATTTATCTGTAAAATGGCATGCAAAATTTTTGCAAGGGGGCCCACAATTACTTATTTTGCCCTTATGGCCCACTTTAGTCTCTGTATAGGTCTGAGTAGTTTCAGGGCGATAATGTGCATGTTCTTAAGAATATCTCCATTAATAAATACCTGTCTTAGACATTGTGCTTTATTTTTTAAAATTAAGAACTGCTTACTTCTTGAATATTATAAATAATATGTAAATGGTATAGCTTACCTGACCTGGGGCCAAAATATGATATATAACAAAACGTTCATGTAGTGCCTTCATGTCCTCAGAATTGAAGAATTTTTCAAAACAAGTCTTATCTACAAGGGTAGACCCAACAATCAGTTTTAATTTATTCTCTGCAGCCAGAGAAGATTTTGAATCTGTAAATACTAAATATTCACAGATTAAATAATTATTACGGTCCCTAAGCATACCCAGAGAAGGTACTGATACAAGAACATTATTTTCAGAACTGAAACCGAAAATTATCCAGTGTATTCAAAGCATTTTGAAATTATCAGAGCTCTCAATATCGCCTGATACCGGTTTAAAATACATATTTTTTGTTTTCTTTTAATGATAAAGTGCTGCTTTACGAATCAATGATATACAGTAATTCCGATGATTGCATAACGTACTTTATTATGTACTCTTTTGTTTCATGACACAGAAATGGTTGAAGTAGAATATAGATTATTCTAATATTAAAAAAGCCGGTACACTATTCAAAAGTTTCTTACTATTAAGACCAATGTCATGAAAGGTCAATATGATGTTGATTTCCTTTTTTTTCATATGCTCCTTGTTTTCTTCCCCCTGCAGCAAAAGAAAACTAAAACTTTAAGAATTCACATCAAAATCACGACTTATTATTTTTTGCGAAACAACACGAAATGCATAAAAGGTGCAGGCTGAATAACATATACATAAACAAATCGGAAATTATTTCTGAAGTGTTCAAGCAAATGACAGTTCACTCGTCAACGGGTAACATACCTCAATGATGACAGTCAAGTCGCCCACCTTTTCGATCTAAAAACAAAAATATATAACTTAGTATGTAGTTTGACCGAAGACATGAACGATCAACACACAAGAAGCACATTACACAATAATAGCCACGAGATAATCTGATTGTTTCAGCGTTCAAGTATACATACCCGCTCTCCCATAGTTCTGCAATTCAGTTCCAACCGTAGCTAGCAGGTAAATATGGAAGAATATAGGTACAAAAGGGCGTAGTATTCTATTTACTTGATATTCTCCTATGTTGACCTCCTTGATCAGCCACGGCAGGTATATGCATGCAACCAAGAAAGTTCGCAAACTTCGGGAATCATCGTGGCGTCGTCGCATACTTTTGAACCAATCAAATGCGAGGTGAGAAAATACTAGCCAATCAAATCACTGGATTGCGCAGCAGCTTGCATCGCAATCAACAACGCGTTCCTGTTCAATTTCCTATTTTGTCGTCTTTGAACTTAAACATCGTCCGAAACGTCGCCATGAATATACGTAACGTATGTACTTTTCCTTTTCATATTATATCCAGTTCTTTTGAGAACTTAGCAGCTTTCATATTGTTTCTTTGAAATAATCAGTCAATAAGAACTTTGCGCAAGTGTCTGGCGATTCTCTGTTATTTGCGCATAATTTGCGCATACGTGTTGTGGACCACTCCCTTCTACACAGGTGTGCGCAAATCAAAGTGTAACAGCGCTATCAAAATCTAGAAGCGGCCTTTTCTGATTCGGTTGATCGTAATGTGTGCGCAAAACCTACAGATATGATTTTTGTAAAATGTTTGCTAAAAAAACAATTGAAAATACGCAAGGGTTGGTATACTGTTAAAATATTGATGTAATATTTTCAAGCGAAGGCCTAGGGCCATTTGACTCTGACATTTCATTTTTTCAGCAGTACACCAATCTTCAGCATTCTCGATTGCCAATGCAACATACTACTTTAATAAAACAAAAAATGCCTTTTTCAATTTTAAAAGTTTGCCAAGAATTATGTCCATCGACTTTAATAATAATAATAATAATAACAAATTACTTTATTTCATGAGGGTAACACTTGACAGTAATAAAACTGATAAATTCGTGGCCGTCAATGCACTGCGACACGTTGCGACGACCATCTTGAGGAAATGCCGAAATGGCAACCTCGTTCCCAGGATCTTGTCTGATTGTCTCCGCTCCCCACACAAGGTTGGATGATGGACGATGAATTTAAATTAAATATACTTTAACTTTATGTACAATAATGATTTTATTTTTAACCATTACACCAAGGAGTAATATTATGGTCACATTGAAGTTGAACAGCAATAACTGAAAGTTTTTCGCCTCCAATTGACATTTCATATCTATTCAATATTTTATGGTCCATCGTATTCAGGCCACTTTCATAATCTCGTTTAAAAGACTCCTTAAAATAAAATAAAAGCCGATTCAAAAATAATTATGGAAATCTTTCCTTGACAATGTTTGTCAGTCTGGTATGGGAAATTTGTGGGAATAATCTATCCACCATTTGTCTCTGGAATGGTCTGTGTCAGTATCTGATTGTCCATCCATCTATCCACCCACCTGTCTATCCATCCGTGTGTTCATCGGTCCATCCATCTGTCCATTTACGGTATTTAAACTAAATGTACTTCCTACTGTACCTTGTATTGTTTCCTATCTTTTGGATAATCTCTTTTTCTTTTCTTATCATGATTATGTTTGAATGTGTCAAATCCTGTTGTTATACCAACAGGTCGATAAACCTAAAACAATTTTGAAGATTAAAATATGAAAATGTTATATTATAATAGTAGTTTGCAAAGTCAACTCTGTGTTGCAATTCTATAGAATAATCACCGTCATTTTAGCATCTCTTATTCTCATGAATAACTCATCATCTTCTCTTCCCCAACCCCAAAATTTTGTGGATAGACCGTTCACCTAAAAATCAATGAATATTTAATCAGATCAAATACTACAATACTCTGGCAACTGAAAAGTATAAAAAGATTATACCCTGACCTTTTTGAATTGCTCATCAGTTATCAATAAAATGCCTCCAATAAAGTTTGGGTAGTGGTATTTGGGGTGAAGAGAGGGTGCAGAAACATGAAAAGGGCCACTTTGGGGATATGTGTAGTTTAAATCTTTGTTAAGTGGCAACAAATCAACATCATGCATGGCAACATAATCACACAACTCATTTACGGCAGTAAGATACCCTATGTTGATTAACGAAGCTCTGTTAAACCTACAACAAAAAGAAAATAGTCAAATCTCCATTAAAACTACGAACCTTGGGATTAAGTAATATTGTATATCCACTAGACAATATGTCAATATCATAGATATTTGACTCACTGGCATCTACTGGTGAGTACCCAATTACCCAGTACTATGGTAACACCCAGACATAATGATAGTATGCAATAATTATTATGATAAACTACTTAATCAAAAGTGTAGTTTATATTGGCACAGCTGACTAGACTAACTTTACGTTGCATGAAGCTTTGCACAGAGTTGCATTTAATAATTAAAAGATTAATATGAATACTTCCACATGAAATTCTGACCTTTCTTTCCCAAATTATCAAGTTTTAAGAAAATACTAACCTGTGCTCATCAACTTGATTGATGACATATATATGATACTTAATGTTCTTTTCACTTAAATATTTGCTCATGTGTGGCACAAACTCTAAAAGTTCTTCAAATCGGTCTCTGAATGGCACAATCACTCCTAATTTGTGCTCGCTTATCTTAGGAACAGATTCTTTCATAACAGTTTTTGTTGGTAATGTCAGTGCTATTAAAAAGAAAATAGAGAAATTTGCATATGGTAGGTCTCAAATCCAATATAAAAAAATGCTCTCCTATATGCTGCATACAGTATTATACAGGCCTAAAATTTCTAATCAGCATGTAAAGAAAGAAACAACGTTTTAATTTCTAGCAGCATGTAAAGTAAGAGCAACCAAGATTGCCAAGGCCAGGGGTAGACACAAATACTCAACCACAAGGATTGAAAAAATTAATTGCATACTCTGAAAGGTTGGTGTGCCTTCGCTTGAAACGATAGGCTTGATCAGCATACACACTATTTTGGCAGTACACCAACTCATGAGTATTTGATTTGTACTGCCTACAGGGCACCTATAGGCAATCAACCTCATACCCAGGGTTGATAGGCAATGTGCCAATTGCCTATAGAAGCCTATAGGCACCTTCTGGTATAGGTGTCTATAGGTTAATAGGTTTCTCTATAGGTTGCCTATAGAAAATGTGCCAATTGCCTATAGAAGCTTATAGGTTTCCTATATATAGGATCCTATAGGTTGCCTATAGACATGCATATATAGGCAGGCCTATAGACGTTTTTTGTAATTAGGACATGTCTGCAGCACAACACAGTATTTACAAAAATTAACTCTGATTACTATGAGCAATCCACAAATATTAGCAGTGATGTACCATGACCATTTTAAAGTGTGGGAAGAGTTATCAATATCATTTAGTCTTATTTTTTATTTAATTATATTTTACTGACAAGTCAGGGTTTTCTATACCAACTCTTTCTACTGTATTATCAAATGAATTTCCCAAGAGGTGGAGGTTCTGTATCACCCCTAGTTGTCAGCTGGTCCTTATAATATCACATCCTGCCTGGGGGATATTACCCACTTCCCCAGCCTCATTGCAGACTAGCAGTCTAATTATTTGCATAACAATTGTCATTTGTTCTCTTGGAGAAAATAAACACTTATTAAATTGATAGTTCTCTTTGGTACTTGTAGAACTTCCAATGATGAGTATGACCATCTGACATTTTAATGTTGATAATGTTGATATATTAGTCCCAACTCCACATTTGTTTATATTTATTTGTTGATGTCATTGTTCTCACAGCTACAGGTAAGTGAAATTTGAAACCCATGTTTCTAGCTTACAACTAACTGTTTGGTGTTCTACCAGAAAAATTGTTTGTTTTTAGACAAGAGGGTGACCTTTATTTAAATATGGAATCCAACTCACAATGCTGCACTCTTCATTGGAGCCACGTATATTGTCCCCCAAGCATTCTTTTGTGAGAGTGCAAATTAATTTTTATAATAGCCTTTTGAGTTGCATTTTGTGTAAAAACAAGAATTAGGAAAAAGTTCATTTAAATGAACATAAAGAATGTTAAATTGGCAACCATTTATATCTACAGTAGCTAGTCTATTGTTGTTTATACAATAACATGTTTACTATGCGCATTCTCATTGGTCAGCTCATGCCAGATCACGTCAATTCATGCCAGATCACGTCAGCCGACTGCTTTTGTCTTTTTTCATGCCCCAGAAATCGACAAAGAGCTAATAAGCCTTTTGAATGGTTTGTTTTCAATTTTTATTGTATAAAACAAATAGATTCCATTTTGCCATATATTGTCTGTTCAGTTATAGATGCACAGAGGATGTCAGAATGTGGTAAGATCATCAGTGACCCACTCGATCCTCCATCTTGTGGGCCACTTTTTGTTCCTACCATGTTCTGAAGTCATTGTGTGTATCTATAACTGAACAGACAATGGAAAAATGGAATCTATTTGTTAAATAGCTGTCATGAATATAGTTTTATACATTATAGCTGTAAATATAAAGTGTTAAAAGTGTAAACCGACGTCTTTACTTCTAAAAAGCTAAGCTGAAATTCTTATCCACTATTATTATTCAGTTCCATATAAAGACAATACCTGCTTCACTTGAAATACCATCCTTCTCTTCTGGAGTGCTTCTTCTTCTTAATAACTTCCCTTGCTGTCCAATTTTGAACTCGTTTATATTGTCTATATTCACACAAGCGGAACAATCACATTTTTTCTCCGGGAAATTACTCGTCATCAACCAAATCGACAGAAAAACGATGAGAGAGAAAGAGAATAAGGCAGTCAAGACATTCTTTTGACTAACCATATTATTAGTATTTATACAATCTCCCTCGCCATGAAACAATATGAAGAGTATTAATTATTAAGTGAATGAAGACATTGTCAAATCAATGCCTGATTTAACAAAAGAGCAAGTAATAAATAGAAAGAACCATTTCCAAATCCATTGCTTTCAATCTCACGGGTGTCTGGGATAAGCGAACCTGATAAATTTTAGTAAATAGCCCAATGGCCAATACAAGTCTGTCATGACACTTTAAAGCGGGGTTTTTTAAAGAACGAGGTATAAATATATTTATCGTTCTGTTGCTAATGTATGCTAATATATTTGGACTCGTAACATGACATTATAACCGCTGACCGCTGACTGAGTGCTCAGAGGTCAATAGCTCGAGAATCAGATAAAGTTATAGAACCTGAAAATTTCGTTTTAATGCTATATTTTTCTCATTACATTTCATGATACCAGCGGCCCGACCTTATTTTGAAGCCCGCGTACAAATTGTTTTTATTTTGTTATAAAATATAAATGTCCCGCCTGACCGAAAATCTAAAGAAAATTAATTTGTTTATATTTTATATTCGATTTTGATATTCGAAGTCGAGAATTCCTGCAATTTCTGCAGGCAAACAGCCGAATTTTACAGCACTATCAAACTATTCTTAATATATTAAAAGTTACTTTTTCACTGATCTGACGATTATTTATTCGTAAATCTGATATATAAAACAGGATATTTTTGGTATTTATATTTTTTGTATAATATTCTTTAAATCGAGGTAAATTTGAAGATCCCTTGGGATTTACACATGGAAGAGGAGTTCAAAGAATATCTAAACTGGCTTTCAATTTAAAAGTTTCAACTTTTGCCGTTTGGGCTGTACTGTGTGCACTAGTCTACCATAACTTCAAGTTATGAATATTTCGGAAAACAAGGAAATATAAAAACACCTCCCACTCCAATTTAAAAATTTTCAGGAATATTTTTTATATTTTGATATAAAATATAAAATATAAACCGCCTGCCGCCTCGACGTTTTCAAAATGTAGTGATGAGAATCAAGTAATTTATTTTATGTGGCCTTAGTGATTTAAAGTATAAAGGTAAATTCTGCAGAGGCATCTGATCAGTCTTTTAACTTTTCTATCAGATAGCAGCAAGACAAATTACAATGAAAGTGTTAAATAAAATTTGATTTAGATGAAAGTTCCATTGGATTACTCCATGCACTCCAAACCCAATGAGAAGAATGTTGGAAAGTCTTTAACACTCGATGTTTTGGCTAAAGGAGAGGGTGTTGTTTCACAAAGACATCCCACTATCCCGGCAGGCTACCCGTGACTGTCCCAATGAAGTACCTGTCAGACATGGGTGCTGAAATGGAGATTATGGAATTTTAGCAGCTTTTCATAAAAACAAACCTGCAGAGACAATTTTGCTTATGGGGAACATATACCCGGCGATTTGCTAATACAGTACCGCCGGAGGAGCTTACGCAGGTTCAACATCTTGGCAGGATTTTGGCAAAATCTTGCAGGATCTTGCAAGATCTTGGCATGATCTTG
The DNA here is from genome assembly GCA_035772405.1 of Chrysogorgia sp. JL179-B06. Lineage (NCBI taxonomy): Eukaryota > Metazoa > Cnidaria > Anthozoa > Scleralcyonacea > Chrysogorgiidae > Chrysogorgia > Chrysogorgia sp. JL179-B06. The sequence continues at coordinate 1,079,779 of JAYKKM010000216.1, read as the reverse complement.
CAGGATTAATACAAGATCTTGGCAAGATCCTGGCAAGATCTTGGTAAGATCTTGGTAAGATCTTGGCAAGATATTGGCAAGATCTTGCCAAGATTGTCAACCTGGGTGCGAAAGCACTGCACTATATGGGCTGCCTCCTCCGCAGGCTCTTAATCGGGAGTAGCAATAGAGTGCCAGCAATGGTTGATGGGAAGGTGATAAAAACAAGGGTTGATGGGAAGGCGATAAATGAGAATTTTAGAGCCTGCGAAATCGTGTGTCGAAACAATGCAAATTTGATCGAAACATTGCAAATTGGCTTTGGAAATGGCGAAGACGCGAAGTCGCTTGACAAACTTGCAGCTAGAGACGGGAAATACGCCGATGCCATATTGGTCTATATAAATAGCTCTTTGTAGGTGAAAACCGCGTGTGATTATCGTATTCGAGTATTAAATAACAGCGCACGAGTGTTTATATTAGACGGCGATATACCGCCGAGTGTTTTACCAGCTTCTCGAGCGCCGTTATAACGGCATATATTGTATTTGATAATCGATATATACACTGTAAAGGTGGAAATCATTCAAACTCAGGTACGTCGGTAGTAATAGCACATACTAGCAACATAATATAATATAATACATCAGTCATCACCCACGCTTGTTTACAGCTTTTATGACAACGTTACGACTCCATAGTTATGCAATTTAAACTATATTTTGTCAGTGTTTGACCTGGAATAATTTACTATATCCTACATATTTCCTCTACAAAGCATATTAATATTCATATAAAGCAAAAGTGTACTGGTATTTTGGCAATTGTAGCGCGTATATGTTCACGCGAATAATTTAAAAATTGTCATCGAACTATAGTATTTTACCTATAAATCTAAAATCTTTAATTTAAACGTCATCGACAAGTAATTTATATTGTCAGACCAATATTGCGTTGGTGCAATTCCTGTCTCTAGCTGCAAATCCCATTCGCTGATCTCTATATAGAGATTACTCAAATTAGTGGCCATTACAGAGAACGCCATTTTGGATGCAGGATTTCCCAGTCGCTTCTCGCTCTCTCCCCTTCCCGTCGTTCCTCGCGCGCCTTCCTCTCAAATTTCCGGACCGCTCGCGAGCGACTGGGGACGAGGCAGCTATATGGGCTGAAGTTTCATATAAGAGTCCCCAAATGACGTCATATGCAATAGCTCTTCCCCACACGTCATACGAGAGCGCTCGTGCAGTTCCTGGCGTTACTTCCGTTACCAGCGTTCTTTGCGTTACTTGCGTTCCTGGCGTTACTAGCGTTACTGGCGTTACTTGCGTTACTAGCGTTCCTGGCGTTACTTGCGTTCCTGGCGTTACTTGCGTTCCTGGCGTTACTAGCGTTACTTGCGTTCCTGGCGTTATTTGCGTTCCTAGCGTTACTTGCGTTCCTGGCGTTACTTGCGTTCCTAGCGTTACTTGCGTTCCTGGCGTTACTAGCGTTACTTGCGTTCCTAGCGTTCCTAGCGTTACTTGCGTTCCTGGCGTTACTAGCGTTCCTGGCGTTCCTGGCGTTACTTGCGTTACTTGCGTTACTGGCGTTACTTGCGTTCCTAGCGTTACTTGCGTTCCTGGCGTTACTAGCGTTACTTGCGTTCCTAGCGTTACTTGCGTTCCTGGCGTTACTTGCGTTACTAGCGTTACTTGCGTTACTGGCGTTACTTGCGTTCCTAGCGTTACTTGCGTTCCTGGCGTTACTTGCGTTCCTGGCGTTACTAGCGTTCCTTGCGTTACTAGCGTTCCTGGCGTTCCTGGCGTTACTTGCGTTCCTGACGTTACTTGCGTTCCTGGCGTTACTTGCGTTCCTAGCGTTACTTGCGTTCCTGGCGTTACTAGCGTTCCTGGCGTTACTTGCGTTACTAGCGTTCTTGGCGTTACTTGCGTTCCTGGCGTTACTTGCGTTCCTGGCGTTACTAGCGTTCCTAGCGTTACTTGCGTTCCTGGCGTTATTTGCGTTCCTAGCGTTACTTGCGTTCCTGGCGTTACTTGCGTTCCTAGCGTTACTTGCGTTCCTGGCGTTACTAGCGTTACTTGCGTTCCTAGCGTTCCTAGCGTTACTTGCGTTCCTGGCGTTACTAGCGTTCCTGGCGTTCCTGGCGTTACTTGCGTTACTTGCGTTACTTGCGTTACTTGCGTTCCTAGCGTTACTTGCGTTCCTGGCGTTACTAGCGTTCCTAGCGTTACTGGCGTTCCTGGCGTTACTTGCGTTACTAGCGTTCCTGGCGTTACTTGCGTTACTTGCGTTACTTGCGTTCCTAGCGTTACTTGCGTTCCTGGCGTTACTTGCGTTCCTGGCGTTACTAGCGTTCCTTGCGTTACTAGCGTTCCTGGCGTTCCTGGCGTTACTTGCGTTCCTGACGTTACTTGCGTTCCTGGCGTTACTTGCGTTCCTAGCGTTCCTGGCGTTACTTGCGTTCCTGGCGTTACTAGCGTTCCTTGCGTTACTTGCGTTCCTAGCGTTACTTGCGTTACTTGCGTTCCTGGCGTTACTAGCGTTCCTGGCGTTACTTGCGTTCCTGGCGTTACTTGCGTTCCTGGCGTTACTAGCGTTACTTGCGTTACTTGCGTTCCTGGCGTTCCTGGCGTTACTTGCGTTCCTGACGTTACTTGCGTTCCTGGCGTTACTTGCGTTCCTAGCGTTACTTGCGTTCCTGGCGTTACTTGCGTTACTTCCGTTCCTGGCGTTACTTGCGTTACTTGCGTTACTTGCGTTCCTGGCGTTACTTGCGTTACTTCCGTTCCTGGCGTTCCTGGCGTTACTTGTGTTACTTGCGTTCCTGGCGTTACTTGCGTTACTTGCGTTCCTGGCGTTACTTGCGTTCCTGGCGTTACTGGCGTTCCTGGCGTTCCTGGCGTTCCTGGCGTTCCTGGCGTTCCTGGCGTTACTAGCGTTCCTGGCGTTACTTGCGTTACTAGCGTTCCTGGCGTTACTTGCGTTCCTGGCGTTACTTGCGTTCCTGGCGTTATTTGCGTTCCTAGCGTTACTTGCGTTCCTGGCGTTACTTGCGTTCCTAGCGTTACTTGCGTTCCTGGCGTTACTAGCGTTACTTGCGTTCCTAGCGTTCCTAGCGTTACTTGCGTTCCTGGCGTTACTAGCGTTCCTGGCGTTCCTGGCGTTACTTGCGTTACTTGCGTTACTGGCGTTACTTGCGTTCCTAGCGTTACTTGCGTTCCTGGCGTTACTAGCGTTACTTGCGTTCCTAGCGTTCCTAGCGTTACTTGCGTTCCTGGCGTTACTAGCGTTCCTGGCGTTCCTGGCGTTACTTGCGTTACTTGCGTTACTGGCGTTACTTGCGTTACTAGCGTTACTTGCGTTCCTGGCGTTACTAGCGTTACTTCTGGCGTTACTAGCGTTCCTGGCGTTACTAGCGTTCCTTGCGTTCCTGACGTTCCTGGCGTTACTTGCGTTCCTAGCGTTACTTGCGTTCCTGGCGTTACTAGCGTTCCTGGCGTTACTTGCGTTCCTGGCGTTACTTGCGTTCCTGGCGTTACTTGCGTTACTAGCGTTCCTGGCGTTACTAGCGGTCATAGCGTTACTTGCGTTCCTGGCGTTACTTGCGTTCCTGGCGTTCCTTGCGTTACTAGCGTTACTTGCGTTCCTGGCGTTACTTGCGTTCCTTGCGTTACTTGCGTTACTTGCGTTACTAGCATTACTTGCGTTCCTTGCGTTACTTGCGTTACTTGCGTTCCTGGCCGCGTTACTTGAGTTTAAGACTAGAGGCGTTGGAGTTAGGATAACATTTAAGGCTGGGTTTTTGGTTGGATAAAACTTTAGGCGGGGGATTAGGGTTAAGATTAGGGTCAGGATCAATAAAATTAGGACTCTGGTTACGTAGAATTCAGACATATGATTAATCCTAGGGATAACAATTTAGGATAATCCTGAATCCTAGGTTGAGAGGATATGCTGTGGATCCCGCATCATTCAGGAAACTAAATTATTATATTACTAAAGTAAATTATCAAATTAAATACTCGTGAAAAAAATTAAATAATCTAATTACAGGATTCAACTGAATGCTTCAGCTTGTAACATTGGTATAACTTTTGATCAACATATGACTCTATATCAACATATCACTAACACTTGCAAAGCATGTTTTTTCCATCTGCGTAATATAGCAAGAATAAGAGATTACTGTACCTATCTACGTCTGACACTGAAACTCTAGTTCACAAAAAAAAGTGAAAAACTGTGCTGCCCGTTTGGTAACAAGAAGTAGAAAATAGGGTGAGGCGGTTTTTATAAAAAACCGAAAACCGACCGGAAAAAACCGAGTGAATCGGTTTTTTAAAACGCGCTCGAAACTACAGTTAAAAAACATGCATGACGCTACGCGCGTAAGACTTCAGTTTGAAAAACAATTGTATTAATTAATTATAAACATCCTGACTACGAAGTACAAAGAAATCAGATAAAATTTACAATAAGATTTATAAATATCATGTACAAATATCACAATTATATTTACAAATAACACACAAACGACTATAAGTTCTCTGCCATGAACACAAGCTTATATCCACTCTCTCAGGTTTCAGCTGTGCTCGTGCCGCTGTAGTAACTTGCCCTGCTTTACTAAAAAGTCTCTCTGATGTGGAACTGCTCGCTTGGATGGCAAGATATCTTCTCGATTGTTGGCACAGCAACGGTAGTTCTTTCGTGTTTAACTTCCACCATTGCAGAGGATCGTCGTCTCCGTCAATAATAGGAAATGCAGAGATGTAGCATTCGATCTCTTTGGAGAGACGATCACGCGGGGATGCAGCTGACGACGTCTTCTCTTCCGTTCAAGCTCGAATAGATCAAGCCGTTCCGTTCTTATATCGGAGATCATACCTGGCAAGAAACGTACGGTGTTTCGAAGACGTTATCAAATTTCAAACAAAATCTCTTCAGATTTTCCGTGTGTAAGCGCAAACACTTGATTCTTTGCAACAAATACCGATTTTTTTCGGTTTTTCGGTTTTTCTCCAAAAGCAACATCGGTTAAATCGGTTTTCAAAAAACATCGGTTTTTTTCGGTATATCGATTAACCGCCTCACCCTAGTAGAAAATTTGATCATATCACTCCTGTCATGAAACAGCTTCATTGGCACCCCGTCAGTCAACGTATCATCTATAAAATGCTTCTCATTACCTACAAAGCACTTAATGTTCTAGCACTATGTTACATTAGGGATATGTTAAAACCATTTACATATCATTAGTGAATTTGCGTTCATCATCGAAAAGACTTCTTACAGTACCTCCAGCAAAACTAGTGAACTATGGTTGTGGAATGAATTACAAGACTCCATTCGTAACAGTGAATCATTATCTACTTTTAAAATAATAAATAAAAAATAAGATTAAAGACATATTTGTTTAAACAGTTTTATGACTAAGTGGTTTAAAATTTATAGTTGTTATTTATAGTAGTTTTATAGTGGTTGTACTGTAGTTTTATAGTAGTTATAATATTTATAAATTGATGGTTTTGTTAATAGTCTAACACCAAGTATAAAACTCTGTATTAGTTTAAAACTTTGTAATGCATTGTAAAGCGCCATTGAGCTATAGGAAACGGCGCTATAGAAATAAATTATTATTAGTAGTAGTAGTAGTAACGCAAGTAACGCCAGGAACGCTACGCTAGTAACGCCAGGAACGCTACGCTAGTAACGCCAGGAACGCTACGCTAGTAACGCCAGGAACGCTACGCTAGTAACGCCAGGAACGCTACGCTAGTAACGCCAGGAACGCTAGTAACGCAATGAACGCCAGGAACGCAAGTAACGCCAGGAACGCAAGTAACGCCAGGAACGGAAGTAACGCTAGTAACGCAAGTAACGCCAGGAACGCAAGTAACGCCAGGAACGCAAGTAACGCCAGGAACGCAAGTAACGCCAGGAACGCAAGTAACGCCAGGAACGCAAGTAACGCCAGGAACGCAAGTAACGCCAGTAACGCTAGGAACGCAAGTAACGCGAGGAACGCAACGCAAGTAACGCCAGGAACGCAAGTAACGCCAGGAACGCAAGTAACTCCAGGAACGCAAGTAACGCCAGGAACGCCAGTAACGCCAGGAACGCAAGTAACGCCAGGAACGCAAGTAACGCAAGTAACGCCAGGAACGCAAGTAACACAAGTAACGCCAGGAACGCCAGGAACGGAAGTAACGCAAGTAACGCCAGGAACGCAAGTAACGCAAGTAACGCAAGTAACGCCAGGAACGCCAGGAACGCTAGTAACGCCAGGAACGCAAGTAACGCTAGGAACGCAAGTAACGCCAGGAACGCAAGTAACGTCAGGAACGCAAGTAACGCCAGGAACGCCAGGAACGCAAGTAACGCAAGTAACGCTAGTAACGCCAGGAACGCAAGTAACGCCAGGAACGCAAGTAACGCCAGGAACGCTAGTAACGCCAGGAACGCAAGTAACGCAAGTAACGCTAGGAACGCAAGTAACGCAAGGAACGCTAGTAACGCCAGGAACGCAAGTAACGCCAGGAACGCAAGTAACGCTAGGAACGCAAGTAACGCCAGTAACGCAAGTAACGCCAGGAACGCTAGTAACGCAAGTAACGCCAGGAACGCAAGTAACGCTAGGAACGCTAGTAACGCCAGGAACGCAAGTAACGCTAGGAACGCAAGTAACGCAAGTAACGCAAGTAACGCAAGTAACGCAAGTAACGCCAGGAACGCCAGGAACGCTAGTAACGCCAGGAACGCAAGTAACGCTAGGAACGCTAGGAACGCAAGTAACGCTAGTAACGCCAGGAACGCAAGTAACGCTAGGAACGCAAGTAACGCCAGGAACGCAAGTAACGCTAGGAACGCAAATAACGCCAGGAACGCAAGTAACGCTAGGAACGCTAGTAACGCCAGGAACGCAAGTAACGCCAGGAACGCAAGTAACGCCAAGAACGCTAGTAACGCAAGTAACGCCAGGAACGCTAGTAACGCAAGTAACGCAAGTAACGCTAGGAACGCAAGTAACGCCAGGAACGCAAGTAACGTCAGGAACGCAAGTAACGCCAGGAACGCCAGGAACGCTAGTAACGCAAGGAACGCTAGTAACGCCAGGAACGCAAGTAACGCCAGGAACGCAAGTAACGCTAGGAACGCAAGTAACGCCAGTAACGCAAGTAACGCCAGGAACGCTAGTAACGCAAGTAACGCCAGGAACGCAAGTAACGCTAGGAACGCTAGGAACGCAAGTAACGCTAGTAACGCCAGGAACGCAAGTAACGCTAGGAACGCAAGTAACGCCAGTAACGCAAGTAACGCAAGTAACGCCAGGAACGCCAGGAACGCTAGTAACGCCAGGAACGCAAGTAACGCTAGGAACGCTAGGAACGCAAGTAACGCTAGTAACGCCAGGAACGCAAGTAACGCTAGGAACGCAAGTAACGCCAGTAACGCAAGTAACGCAAGTAACGCCAGGAACGCCAGGAACGCTAGTAACGCCAGGAACGCAAGTAACGCTAGGAACGCTAGGAACGCAAGTAACGCTAGTAACGCCAGGAACGCAAGTAACGCTAGGAACGCAAGTAACGCCAGGAACGCAAGTAACGCTAGGAACGCAAATAACGCCAGGAACGCAAGTAACGCTAGGAACGCTAGTAACGCCAGGAACGCAAGTAACGCCAGGAACGCAAGTAACGCCAGGAACGCTAGTAACGCAAGTAACGCCAGTAACGCTAGTAACGCCAGGAACGCAAGTAACGCAAAGAACGCTGGTAACGGAAGTAACGCCAGGAACTGCACGAGCGCTCTCGTATGACGTGTGGGGAAGAGCTATTGCATATGACGTCATTTGGGGACTCTTATATGAAACTTCAGCCACTATATGCTTGCAGGAGGTGACCAAAACCAAACAGGTGCAATCAGGGTAAGTATATAACAGATATTATATATTATTACTTTTACAAGATAAAATATATACAAATTAAAGGTGCATAGCAGACAATGATTTAAATCAACATACTGTATGGATGGAAGGGATGTGAATAATTATTGTCTATGCAACCTTAATTTACTTCACTTGAAATACTGTTTGTTTGTTTTTAAATAGGCCTGCTATACAGTATGAGATATTCTTTCAAAAACAAACCTTTTGGTGAAGATTAATGATCCTGTGATTTCATCCAACATGGGGGAATTCCTGTACAAAGTGGGTGATGTCAATGGAATCAAAGAAGTCTGGACTAGTAACTCCTAGTGGTAGTATACTGCTGATGTCCAACAGTCATGTGGGGATAAGGTATGCAGCTACAAAACAAATATTCACATTTAAGTACAATGACATGAAAGCAAACACTCGATCCAGCCTGATGCAAACATGATAAGGATTCCAGCCTGATGCAAACATGATCAACCATATATGAGGGTTTACTACTTTCAAATTCTCCCAAACTCACTGAAGTGTTTACATCATGTTATGTAAAACAGTGTGTCCATTCTATTTCTACTCCATTCTATTTCTACTGTAAAATAAGGCGGATCGATTCAAGTATCTTTCGAAAACAAGTAAAGTGGCTAAACAGGGTATATGCCCCCAACTCCCTTGGGGATGGGTATACTTGTATGGTTGTTGCAGAATGGGAGTTGGATCATTCAAGTATACCCCCAAGTTTCATAATAGATTGTGAAGCTTTGAAACTTGTAAATTGTTTCTAGAATGTGATATGTGACCAATCAAAATGTGTAATTACCAATCACAGTGCGTAAGAGCATTAACTGTGTAGTCGAAGATGAGTTATACTGTTATTGTATAAGAGTTATTAAAATCAACAGTGGTTTCACACTATGATAACTTTTCCTTTTATAGAGCTGAAGGAAGAGTGTTAGCATCATTTACAAGAAAGGGGGGTATTACCAGAGATGACAAAATGAATTTAAAACATGGTGTTAAGTCAATTGCTTCTCAACATACTGTATGTCATTTAAAAAATTTTTTGCAATATGACAGAAATAAAATAACAAACTTCTCTTTTTGAGAGAAAATTTCATGAATTATCCATATAACATAATTCATTCATAAATCATACCATGAGAATGATTCTGGATATTAATTAGTATACTGTCTTATAAAAAATAAGATACATCCACTTTTATTCCACTGTAAAATGTACATGTATATATCTATAAATTTCAAAAAAATATCCTAAAAGCTGCTATCATAGGGTTTTCAGTTTACAGATTGTATGTTCAATCATGTACATGTTTTTACAAAGTGATTGACAGTTTATTCAGAAAATTGCAATTAATGTTGATCATTTTTTCTGATTTATTTCTATACAACCCCAATTTTTTTGCAATCAAACAACCCCTGTGCTAATGCTGCTTTTCGTATAAATATATTCAGGAGTTCCTCCTTCCTTGGGTGATAAAGCTGAAAGGATTTTGGAAGCATCACTTCTCCAATATATACAAGGCAATATATGAAATCCTGACAAGATTGACACCAGACATGCAGTATGGGTGGCACAAAGGAATGATAGCTGTTTTAACTACACACATAATATTAAATACCCAATTTGTAAATTTACAGATGATCCATTCCTAAAAATATACCTTAGGTATGATATGAACAGTAATCAAATGCATAGCCTGTAGCAAATTACAAAAAATAAAGGCAAGATGTGAAAATGAATTTTTCTTTCAGCAATTACAGATTAAGCAGATTATTTGGCAACCTGTCCACTCCCTAACCAATGCTAACCATCCTAACTCTATAACCAACCCTAATCCTAACCCAACCCCTAATACGGCCTGGGGGGTTAGGGTTAAGGTACGTTTACACACTGCGATTTGTCGGGCCGATTTTCCAAATATGGGCATCCAATTGATGGCGTTAGCGTTGACGTCAGCAAGTCCCGACACTGAAAATCGGGAGAAAAATCTGTAGAAAAGTCACAGATTTTTCCAGAGTCGTAGCGATTTTTGACTGTAACTATGATTACCGAATAAACGCGCGTATATTTAAAAAAAAATTAAAACAAGAAAATAAATATATCGACCGTAAACTACGACTGTATAGCAAACGAAGCTGTTAATAATATTTAATAAAAATCGGGAGTAAAAATCGGGAGTTACGTTTACACACTGCGATTTGTCGGGGATGACGAATTAGCGAAATTTACCGCGAATCACGTAAACATTCGTCAGTGTCGGCCCGACAAATCGTAGTGTGTAAACGTACCTTTAGGAAGACACTTAAGATGGGGGGTTAGTGTTAGAAAACTCATGTGCTTGACCTGCTTCATGTGCTTGACCTGCTTCATGTGCATGACCTGCTTCATGTGCATGACCTGCTTCATGCGCTTGACTTGCTTCATGTGCATGACCTGTTTCATGCGCTTGACTTGCTTCATGTGCTTGACCTGCTTCATGTGCTTGACCTGCTTCATGTGCTTGACCTGCTTCGTGTGCTTGACCTGCTTCGTGTGATTGACCTGCTTCGTGTGATTGACCTGCTTCATGTGCTTGACCTGCTTCATGTGCTTGACCTGCTATATGTGATTGACGTGCTTCCTATGCTTGGCCTGCTTCGTGTGCTTCCCTTGCTTGATGTGCTTAACCTGCTTCATGTGCTTGACCTGCTATATGTGATTGACGTGCTTCATATGCTTGGCCTGCTTCGTGTGCTTTCCCTGCTTGATGTGCTTGGCCTGCTTGATGTGCTTCACCTGGTTGATATGTTTGACGTGTTTGGCCTGCTGTCAAGTACATCAAGCAGGTCAAGCAAGTCAAGCACATCAACCAGATCAAGCACATCAAGAACTAGAAGGCCAAGTACATCAAGCAGGCGAAGCACACGAAGCACATGAAGCAGGCCAAGCACGCGAAGCACATGAAGCAGGCCAAGCACGCGAAGCACATGGAGCAGCTTGGCCTGCTTGATGTGCTTGACTTACTTGACCTGCATCATGTGCTTGACCTCCTTCATGTGCTTGACTTGCTTGATGCGCTAGGCGTGCTTGATGCGCTTGAAATGCTTCATATGCTTGGCATGCTTGATGTGCTTGGCCTGCTTCATATACTTGACGTGCTTCGCCTGCTCCATGTGCTTATCCCGCTTGAATTGTTTGATGTGTTTGGCCTGCTTGGCTTGCTTCATGTGATTGACCTGTTTCATATGCTTGACCTGCTTGAACTCCTTGACTTAGTTGATGTGCTTCACCTGCTTCATGCGCTTGACGTGCTTCATGTGCTTGACGTGCTTCTCCTGCTTCGTGTGCTTGGCCTGCTTCATGTGCTTGACCTGCTTCGTGTGCTTGACCTGCTTCATGTGCTTGACGTGCTTCGGCTGCTTCATGTGCTTGACGTGCTTCGCGTGCTTGACATGCTTCGCCTGCTTTGTGTGCTTGAACTGCTTCGCCTGCTTTGTGTGCTTGACCTGCTTGATGTGCTTCGCCTTCTTGATGTGCTTGACCTGCTTCATGTTCTTGACCTGCTTGACTTGCTTGACCTGTTTGAACTGCTTCATGAGCTTTACCTCCTTCAGGTGCTTGACTTGTTTGATGTGCAATTGACGCGCTTGATGTGCTGAACTGCTTCAGGTGCTTGACTTGTTTGATGTGCAATTGACGCGCTTGATGTGCTGAACTGCTTCATGTGCTTGACGTGCATCGTGTGCTTCGCCTGCTTGATGTGCTTGGCCTTCTTGATGTGCTTGACCTGTTTCATGTTCTTGACTTGCTTGACCTGTTTGAACTGCTTCATGAGCTTTACCTCCTTCAGGTACTTGGCGCACTTGATGTGCTTGAACTGCTTCATGTAATTGGCGTGGCACATGTCCTTAGCCTGCTTCATGTACTTGGCCTGCTTCGTGTGCTTGACCTGCTTGAATTGCTTGATGTGCTTGACTTGCTTGACCTGCTTCATGTGCTTGACTTGTTTGACCTGCTTGATGTGCTGCTTGGTGTGCTTGACCTGCTTCATGTGGTTGACGTGCTTCATGTGCTTCTGCTGCTTCCTGTGCTTGGCCTGCTTCATGTGCTTGATGTGCTTAACCTGCTTCATATGCTTGGCCTGCTTCGTGTGCTTCCCCTGCTTGATATGCTTGGCCTGCTTGATGTGCTTGACCTGCTTGATGTGCTTGATCTGATTCGTGTGCTTTACATGCTTGACCTGCTTGACTTGCTTCAGCTGCTTGAACTGGTTCATTAGCTTTACCAACCTCGTACCCAGGCTCTTATCTCCAGGTACCCCTTGCGGGTATATTTTCTCCCGCGGCGGGGAAGCGGGAGAGAAGAGCCTGGTTACGAGGTTGGAGCTTTACCTGCTTCACGTGCTTGGTCTGCTTGACTTGCTTGTGTGCTTGACCTGCTTGATGTGCTTGGCCTGCTTGATTTGCTTCGCCTGTTTTATGTGCTTGGCCTGCTCCATGTGCTTGGCCTGCTTTATGTGCTTCGCCTGTTTGATTGTATCTGTAGAAGCCTGCGTCTGTAGAAGCCTGCCAATGTTCATTAATTTCATTCATAACCAGACAGGATGGAATGTGTATGAAGTAAATATTAACTGAAGTTTTTCGATGTCGATCCTTCACTTCGTTGGACCAAAAATTTGGGAATCAAGATTTTTCTAAATTTAGAGTCGTATTGTCATGAATTTTATTACCTACCTAAAATGAACTGGTTTTGTGATTGGTTACATGGAACAAAACATGTGTTTATATTAAACTTTCAAATAACATTAGACACAATAATAAAACTACACTACAGTATAACCGCACATGCCACTGCTTAATGTACTTTACCCAATATCCAAAACGAATTTCCGTTTAAATCAATCCATTAGTTCAACACGCCAAGTGTGTAGACGAAGTCGGCGAAGCACGTCAAGCAGGCGAAGCACCTAAAGCATGTCAAGCACATCAAGCAGGCCAAGCACATCAAACAGGTGAAGCATATCAAACAGGTGAAGCATATCAAGCACATGAAGCAGGCCAATCACTTCAAGCAGGCCAAGCACACGAGGCACGTCAAGCACATGAAGCAGGCCAAGCACACGAAGCAGGCGAAGCACGTCAATTACATGACGCACATCAAGCAGGTCAAGCACATCAAGCAGGTAGAGCACTTGATGAGAGTCAAGGAGTCGGAATTGAAATCGAAGCAGGCCAAGCACACGAAGCAGGCCAAGCACATGCACGAAGCAGGCGAAGCACATCAAGCACGGCCTGCTTGGTATGCTTGGTGTGCTTGATGAGCACGTCAAGCATGCCATGAGGCAGGTCAAGCACATGAAGTAGGTCAAGCAGATCAAGCACATGAAGCACGTCAAGCAGGCCAAGCACATGAAGCAGGGCACACACACGTAGCACATGAAGCAGGCCAAGCAAGTCAAGCACATCAGCAGGTCAAGCAAGTCAAGAACATGAAGCAAGTCAAGCACATGAAGCAGGCCAAGCACACGAGGCACGTCAAGCACACGAAGCAGGCCAAGCACACGAAGCAGGCGAAGAACGTCAAGCACATGAAGCAGGTCAAGCACATGAAGCAGGCGAAACACGTCAAGCACATGAATCAGGTCAAGCACATGAAGCAGGTCAAGCACATCAAGCAAGTCAAGCTCGTGAAGCAGGTCAAGCACATCAAGCAGGTCAAGCACATGAAGCAGGCCAATCACTTCAAGCAGGCCAAGCACATGAAGCAGGCCAAGCACACGAAGCAGGCGAAGCTCGTCAATAACATGACGCACGTCAAGCACATCAAGCACATCAAGCAGGTCGAGCACTTGAAGCAGGCCAAGCACACCAAGCAGGCGAAGCACATGCAAGAAGCAGGCGAAGCACATCGAGCACACCAAGCAGGCCAAGCATACCAAGCAGGCCAAGCACGTCAAGCATGCCATGAAGCAGGTCAAGCACATGAAGTAGGTCAAGCAGGTTAAGCACATGAAGTAGGGCAAGCACGTAAAGCACATGAAGCATGTTAAACACACGAAGAAGGTCAAGCACATCAAGCAGGAGACGCACTTGAAGTAGGGCAAGCACGTGAAGCACACGAATGAAGCACGTCAAGCACATGAAGTAGGTCAAGCATATGAAGAAAGCCAAGCACATGAAGCAGAGGACGCACCTGAAGCACGTCAACCAGGTCAAGTACACGAAGCAGGCTAAGCACAAGAAGCAGGTCAAACACAGCAAGCAGGCGAAGCAGGTCAAGCACATGAAGCAGATCAAGCACATGAAGCAGGCCAAGCACACGAAGCAGACCAATTACATGAAGCACACGAAGCAGGCGAAGCGCGTCAAGCACATGAAGCAAGTCAAGCACATCAAGCAGGCCAATCACATCAAGCAGGCCAAGCACATGAAGCAGACCAAGCACATGAAGCACGTGAAGCCCATGAAGCAGGTTAATTACACAAGAAATAGGCGAAGTACGTCAAACACACGAAGCACGTGAAGCAGGTCATGCACATGAAGCAGCTCAAGCAAGTCAAGCACATGAAGCAGGTCAAGCACATGAAGCAGGTCAAGCACGTGAAGAAGGTCAAGCAAGTCAAGCACATGATGCAGGCCAATCACATGAATCACGCCAAGCATGTCAAGCACACAAAGCCGGCGAAGCACGTGAAGCACATAAAGCACATGAAGCAGGTCAAGCCCATGAAGCAGGTTAATTACATGAAGCAGGTCAAGCACATGAAGCAGGTCAAGAACATCAAGCAGGCCAAGCACATGAAGCAGACCAAGCACATGAAGCACGTGAAGCCCATGAAGCAGGTTAATTACACAAGAAATAGGCGAAGTACGTCAAACACACGAAGCACGTGAAGCAGGTCATGCACATGAAGCAGCTCAAGCAAGTCAAGCACATGAAGCAGGTCAAGCACATGAAGCAGGTCAAGCACGTCAAGCACATGATGCAGGCAGACCAAGCACATGAAGCACGTGAAGCCCATGAAGCAGGTTAATTACATGAAGCAGGTCAAGCACATGAAGCACGTCAAGAACATCAAGCATGCCAAGCACATCAAGCAGGCCAAGCACATGAAGCACGTCAAGCACAAGAAGCAGGCGAAGTACGTCAAGCACACGAGGCACGTGAAGCAGGTCATGCACATGAAGCAGCTCAAGTAAGTCAAGCACATGAAGCAGGTCAAGCACATGAAGCAGGTCAAGCACATGAAGCAGGTCAAGCACATGAAGCAGGTCAAGCACATGAAGCAGGTCAAGCACATGAAGAAGGTCAAGCAAGTCAAGCACATGATGCAGGCCAATCACATGAATCACGCCAAGCATGTCAAGCACACAAAGCAGGCGAAGCACGTGAAGCACATAAAGCACATGAAGCAGGTCAAGCCCATGAAGCAGGTTAATTACATGAAGCAGGTCAAGCACATGAAGCAGGTCAAGAACATCAAGCAGGCCAAGCACACGAGGCACGTCAAACACACGAAGCAGGCCAAGCACACGAAGCCAGTGGCGTAGCCAGGGAGAGCTGTGGGAGCCGCGGCTCCCCCCCTTTGGCCGAAAAAAATTGGGCCACACTTCTGATAGCATAGTCTTGTCGAAAGACTACTTTGACAGCATCACAGGGTTCATCTGCATCTACTCCTGATCTAGAGAATAGGCTACCCAGCAGTAAAACGAATACATCAGATCAAACATCACCAATCTCCTATGGGCACATTTTACCAGACTATGACGTTGGGAGGTTTCTCAAAGAGAAAGCTACTGATGTAGAAAAGACATTTATGTGGCAATGGTATACTGTACATGACTCATAGCGCTTTGTAAGCAGGTGTTCTTCTCCTGGAGAGCCTTAGACAGTTTATCAATGTACATCTAAAGTCTTCTCGAATGGTTTTGCTATCTTTGTCATAATAGCAGAAGCAAACAGCTTATAACTGTTCAGTTGAAGAGATATCTGTCGTCTCATCGGCCATCACAACGTAGAATACCGCTTTCTTCACGCGAGCTACAACCTCATCACCAACGCAATCTATAATTTGATTCTGTATATCTACTGACGTATAGCATGCATTTCGAGGAGCATGTGGTATCTGGTCTTTCAAATTGAGGTCGCCAGCGTGAACCCGATCCTTTAAAAGACGTCTAAAATTCCCCTCTCCTTTTTCCAGAACATCTAAATTCACAGGACCACTGTCCTCGTGTCCTCTCAACGTGATATTGTTTTGAATTTTGACCGCAGAAAACGATGGTTTCAATTATTGGTCTTAGACGTTTGCGGTTTTCCTCGCAAGTTTGACGATGATGAGACTCATTAGCTTGTAGACATTAGAGCCCTTTGCTTGGTTGGCAAGAAATGCATGGCTTTTGATTTGCGAACGCTTGTGATATTCCGTTTCTAAGTGTTTATTCAAATCACCGGTTGTCCCGCTTAGACGGTCGTAGCGTTGTAATGGCTTGGTAACTAAACTGCCCAAACGATCGTCCGTGCATGCGGTACGTGGCCTCTTCTGTTCCAGTGAGAACACATAACTTGCACAAAATTCCATCACAACTCTGGCTGAAGTCGAAAACTGGATATCGGTTTATATGCTGTTGTAGCACATACCTTTTGTAAGTACTGTTTCCTTAAGAGAAAATGGCCATTGGAATCCAGGTTGAGCTTACCATGTATTCTTCAACGTTGGAAAATGACCGGGCGAATAGCGAACAACGTTTCAAGAAGATAATGCAGTGGATCAATGACACTGTCGCCTGCCTGAAGATAGAAATTACTCCACCTCGTGTTTGCAACATATCCACACAGAGAGCTAATCCCATTACATTACTTGATATGGTCCTCCAGCAATTAGAGTTTCGCTTCAATGAGAAATCCAAATTGCTGGGCTATTCGATATATTGCTGCCCTCCAAGTGTTACAACGACGATGCCATGGAAGAACAGTTCGAACAGCTTTGGAGAATGTATTCTTCACTGCTTCATGCCAACAACGTGCAACAAGAAGATACGCTAGGAATAAATGCTCATGTCCAATATCGACAGTCGGTAATGAAGTGGAAGAGAGAGTTTTCCGAGACGTCGCCTGCCGATCATGCAACAACAGTGCAGCACTGCAACGTCCTCGCTTATCCCACCCTTTTGACGCCCTTTTGACAATTGCCAGTATTCTACCTGTCTCCACGGCAACCTCAACACCTATCTTCGTAATCGCACCTCGGAAAAGCGTTTGAACGGACTTGCCATGATGTATAATGTATATTGAATTGAACGTATTATAGAACGATTCGCCAGCGCAAAAACCCGAAGACTACTGCTATTATAGGTGTTCTAATCTTTCTAATCCATGTTTTGAATATTTTATATGATGTTATAGTGTTTTGAGTCTTGCATCCATAATTTTATGAAACCTCCCCCAAATGCAGGAGATGACATTCTTGAGATTCTAGATTCCAAAATTTAATGGGACATTATGGGGTGTCTGGCAGTCTGGATGATGCCCTGGACCTCCCTAGAAAATTATCGCACTTTCAGCATTCGCTAATTGGCTACCCCCCTTTCATAGTCCTGGCTACGCCACTGCACGAAGCAGGCGAAGAACGTCAAGCACATGAAGCAGGCCAAGCACATGAAGCAGGCGAAGCACGTCAAGCACATGAATCAGGTCAAGCACATGAGGCACGTAAAGCACATGAAGCAGGCGAAGCACGTCAAGCACATGAGGCAAAGTTAAGCAGTCCAAGCACACCAAGCAGGCCAAGCACATCAAGGAAGTCAAGGAAGTCAAGCAGGTCAAGCACAATGAGCAGGCAAAGCAGATGAAACAGGTCAAGCAGGTGAAACACATCAAGCAGGTCAAGCACATCAAGTAGGCCAAGCACATGAAGCAGGTCAAGCAAGTCAAGCACATGAAGCAGGTCAAGCACATGAAGCAGGCCAAGCACACGAGGCACGTAAAGCACATTAAGCAGGCGAAGCACGTCAAGCACAGGCTGATCAAGCACATGAAGCAAGGTGAAGGAACTTAAGCAGGCCAAGCACATCAAGCAAGTCAAGGAAGTCAAGCAGGTCAAGCACAATGAGCAGGCAAAGCAGATGAAACAGGTCAAGCAGGTGAAGCACATGAAGCAGGTCAAGCACATGAAGCAGGCCAAGCACACGAAGCAGGCCAAGTACACGAAGCACATCAAGCAGGTCATGCAAGTCAAGCACATCAAGCAGGTCAAGCACATCAAGTATGTCAAGGACCTCAAGCAGGTGAAGCACATCAAGCATGTCAAGGACATCAAGTAGGCCAACTACATGAAGCAGGTCTCGCCCCGCTCCTCCGCCTTGCCGGGTACGAGGCAGTACATGAAGCACGTCAAGAACATCAAGCAGGCCAAGCTCATCAAGCGGGTCAAGCACATCAAGCAGACCGAGCACACGAAGCACGTCAAGCACACGAAGCACGTCAAGACCATGAAGCAGGTCAACTACATGAAGCAGGTCAACTACATGAAGCAGGTCTCGCCCCGCTCCTCCGCCTTGCCGGGTACGAGGCAGTACATGAAGCACGTCAAGAACATCAAGCAGGCCAAGCACTGACGAAGCAGGTCAAGCACACGAGGCACGTCAAGCACACGAAGTAGGTCAAGTACACGAAGCAGGTCAAGCACGTCAAACACATATAGCAGGTCAAGCACATCGAGCAGGTCAAGCACGTAAAGCACATGAAACAAGTCAAGCACATTAAGCAGGCCAAGCAAGTAAAGCACATGAAACAGGTCAAGCACATCAAGCAGGCCAAGCATGAAGCACGCCAAGCACACGAAGCACGTCAAACACATATAGCAGGTCAAGCACATCGAGCATGTCAAGCACGTAAAGCACATGAAACAAGTCAAGCACATTAAGCAGGCCAAGCAAGTAAAGCACATGAAGCAGCCTGCTTCAAGCAGGTCAAGCATATGAAGCAGGTCAAGCACATCAAGAAATCCGATCACATCAAGCAGGCCAAGCACACGACGCACGCTAAGCACATGAAGCAGGCCAAGCAGACGTAGCAGGCCAAGCACATGAAGCACGACAAGCACATGAAGCAGGTCAAGCACACGAAGCAGGTCAAGTACATGAAGCAGGTCAAGCAGAAGAAGCACGTCAAGCACATGAGGCCGATCAAGCACATGAAGCAGATGCAGGAAGTCAAGCAGTCCAAGCACACCAAGCAGGTCAAGCACATCAAGTAGGTCAAGCACATCAAGCAGGTGAAGCAAGTCAATCACATCAAGCAAGTCAAGCAGGTCAAGCACAATGAGCAGGCAAAGCAGATGAAGCACGTCAAGTACATCGAGCACGTCAAGACCATGACGCAGGTCAATTACATGAAGCAGTCAAGTACATGAAGCAGGCCAAGCTCATGAAGCAGGTCAAGCACACGAAACAAGTCAAGCACATGAAGCAGGTCAAGCACATGAAGCAAGCCAAGCAGGCGAAGCACGTCAAGAACATGAAGCACGTCAAGCAGATGAAGCAAGTCAAGTACATGAAGCAGGTCAAGCACATGAAGCACGTCAAGCACACGAAGCAGGTCAAGCACACGAAGCACGTCAAGTACATGAAGCAGGTCAAGCACATCAAACAGGCCAAGCACATCAAGCAGGCCAAGCACATGAAGCAAGCCAAGCAGGCGAAGCACGTCAAGAACATGAAGCACGTTAAGCAGATGAAGCAAGTCAAGTACATGAAGCAGGTCAAGCACATGAAGCACACGAAGCAGGTCAAGCACACGAAGCAGGTCAAACACACGTAGCAGGTCAAGCACATCGAGCACGTCAAGCAAGTCAAGCACATCAAGCAGGTCAAGCACATCAAGGAATCCTATCACATCAAGCAGGCCAAGCACACGACGCACGCTAAGTACATGAAGCAGGTCAAGCACATGAAGCAGGTCAAGCACACGAAGCAGGTCAAGCACATGAAGCAGGCAAACACACGAAGGGGACGCACGTCAAGCACATCAAGCAGGCCAAGCACGCGAAGCAGGCCAAGCAGTGTAAAGTGTGTATATGTAATATATACAAGCAGTGTAAAGTATATATAAGCAGTGTAAAGTAAATATATGTAAATATATATTCGGGTACTATATGGTTGGCTTACCATGAAGTACAGACCGCGATTGGGACATGTTGAGCCTGCGATCCTTTAATACGAGGCTGTTACTTTTCACGTGCTCAGTAATGTGCTCAGTGTTATTTTGAATTTTTGAAGCTCCGACGAAGTCATTGCGACGAAGTATGGTCTCTTTTATATGTGATGCTTGCGGTCAGACGGTGAAGAAACAAAAGGTTGAGAAGCATTACCAAAGTGAATGTCGGAGTTGTAGTGTGTTGTCGTGCATTGATTGTGGCAAAGATTTCCCAGGGGATTCGTATATTTCTCACACTAGCTGCATTACTGAGGCTGAAAAGTATCAAGGGAAACTTTATAAGGCGAAAGATAAGTCAAACAAAGGCGAGAGAAAACAACAGGAATGGCTTGAGGTTAGTGCTCATGGGTGATTAATGTTGCTTGGGGAGATCAGTGCTGTAACAGTTACTTTTATTTTGTAACTACAATCTTGGACAAAACCTGTTTGTCTCAACTATACGCCGTTCCCCCGCTCCCCACAACCTCGTACCCAGGGTCTGGTACGGTTGCTCTCCCCCTTGACAATGTTGGATATACTGAGCTCACATTGGACAGTGGGCCTAAAACAACATTGGAAGGTGGTCGAGGGGTACCCAGATATAGGCGTGGTTGTCAAATTTTACTAATTGAGAACAATTGTCTCAACAGTTTTGTCCAAGATTGTAGCTACAGTTAACAGTTACATTAGGATAAATGTAACTAGTTACCAGTAAAAGTTACAAGACAAAAAAGTAACTGGTTACAGTTAGAAAGTTACTTTCGTAAATTTGTAACTAGTTACAAGACAAAAAGAAAGTTACTTTCGTAAATTTGTAACTAGTTACAAAGTTACATTACTTGGTTTAAGTTACCGCTATTTGAAACTGCGAACGAAGTTGGCACTGGACACTGGTTAATTACATGTACTATTATTACTGACCAAATCAATACAAGTTGTGATTTAAAGAAAGTAAAGCCATGAAAAGTAAATGCATGGCTATATTTGTGATATGATATATAATGAAGTTAGGCAAGCCGAGCACTCCTTTCGGTGAACAAAGTAAACAAGTTGGCATGTTGGTGATTTAAAATGGAACATATATTAGTCAAATACAGCCATGGATTAGGGATACCAACTGTGAATAAATCTTGCTGTGTTTATACTGTATTATCAAGTTTGTGCAGGCTGTAGGGTCAGTGCATCAACCAATGAAGAGGACAACCCACACGTGCACATATATATATATATATATATATTGAGCAGAATGTACCGGTATTGCAGAATGGCGAATAGACCCTGGGTACAAATTTGGGCGATGTCCTGCTTTTATATATAAAATGAATGAAAATCTAAACTAATTAAACTATAAACAAGCAAAAAGTAACGGCGCCGTCAGTGGCAAATGTAACTAGTTATCGTTACTTTTTATTTCGAAATTTTGTAACTAATAATAATAATACTAATAATAGTTACTGTTACAGTTACCTTCTCAAAAAAAAAAACTAGTTATCATTACAGTTACTCAAGTAATGATTTCTTATAACTAGTTACTTGTAACGAAGTTACTCACAGCACTGGGGGAGATATTCCTAATAACTAGGGCCACAGATTGCAAATTGTCATGTGCTACCCAGATCATGAAATAAAGTTTATTATTATTATTATTATTATTATTATTATTATTATAGTAGTGTGTTAATAATATATACATTGCTGTAGTGAATGTGGGAGAGTTTGGAGTAGACAAACGATACATGGACGATCATCAGCTACAGTAATGTCTTCAGAAAAATTATTCTGAGTTCGGGATAGAATCGAACCTATATAACCTGATTGCCGTTGTCCTTCGGCTTCCCATTTTGACATATTTAATGAATTATATTTTAAAATAGATATTATAAAATAGTGACTTTTGATGATGATGTCACTTTCATTTTGTATTAGATTACCTCTGTTACTTGTATTAAGAAACATAGCTATGTTTTAAAACATAGAAAATGGCTTTTGTGTCATTTCAACTGGAAGAATGCCTGAAAACACTTGGCTACACCTTGTGTTTCCACAAAGTATTTTTCTAGTTTGAATGAGATAATTCATGTTTCTATCATAGTACATACGGTACCAGGGCCGTAGCCACCAATTTAGAAATGGTCCGGTTGGGCGTTGAGTGCCGAAGGCGCAAGAAACCTCAAATCGCAAGAAATTTTGCTACCAGAAAGTTTTTTAATATCTAAGACTCTGAAATGCTGTTTCCTGCATTTTGAGGGAAGTTTTAACCAAGTTTTAACCATAATTTTATAGTCTATTTCAGCATTGTACATGACAATGGTGATTTTTAGTTATTCTTTAAATTTCCCCTTTAAAATAAAACTAAAATATTATGCTTTAACATGTAAACAACTTGCCTTTATATTTTAATTGTTATTGTCACTACAAAAGTTCCAAATTGTGCGAGATCAATTAAAGTACCAAAGTTTAAGTAGCAAATGTGCTTCTTCTTGCTTCATTCTTCATGATATACTTGTTGTCAATAGACTTCAGGTCGAGACTGTCAGTGATGTTCTGGTGGTAGTGCAGAATCATGAAATGATTAGCTTGTGTGTCATTGTGCTTTTTAAATACGACTTGAAGCGACAAAGGGCAGCAATGCCACTGAATGACCGCTTAGATGTCACATTTGTTCAAGAAAGTTTTTTCACTGTTTCGGAAAAGGGTCCGGGACCAACCGCAGAGCCGGATTAACCATGTGGCAGATGCGGCATATGCCACGGGCCTCGCGCTTTTGGGGGCCTCGCGCTTTACTGGGCCACGCCCATTTTTACTGGGACACGCCCATTTTCTATTGGGACACACCCATTGTAACATTTGAGTTAATTATGCATGTTCATGTTAATTATATATGCAGCATTATAATAAGATATAATGCTAGTGACGCACTCAATAAAAGTCACTTGTCATTGCATGTCGTTGAGTACATATATTACATGGTGTCAGAATGCAGAACCTCAAACCGATAGGACCGCTGAAGCTCGAGGGGAATATATCAGATAACTGGCGACGATGGCAGCAAAAATGGAAACTCTACGCCAAAGCAAGCGGCGCGGAGAAGAAAGACGAAGCCACACAGTGTGCTATCTTTCTACACATCATTGGCGACGAAGCTCTCGAAGTGTACGACACTTTCACTTTCACTGAAAATGAAAATGGCAAGATTTCTCCGCTAATAGCAAAATTCGAAGCTTATTGTTCACCTAAAAGGAATTACTAGCGATAGTGTTTGGATGTGAAAGATTCCACTGTTATACCTATGGCAAAGAAATAGATGTTCAAAGTGACCACAAGCCACTGGAGCCAATAATGAAGGGACCACTCTCCCAAGCACCGCCTAGAATACA
Organism: Chrysogorgia sp. JL179-B06; assembly: GCA_035772405.1. NCBI lineage: Eukaryota > Metazoa > Cnidaria > Anthozoa > Scleralcyonacea > Chrysogorgiidae > Chrysogorgia > Chrysogorgia sp. JL179-B06. Next base: position 1,056,300 of record JAYKKM010000216.1, on the reverse strand, counting down.
ACGCCTACTAATTCGCCTCCAGAAATACCAACTTTCAGTCCGATATGTGCCAGGCAAATACCTCTACATTGCTGACACACTATCAAGAGCATTCCTCCATGAAGACAGTGAAGAATCTGAGCTCCACGAAGACAGTGAGATCATGATACACAGCCTTGTAAGCAACCTGCCAATATCAGATCTAAAACTGCTTCAGTTAAACTTTAAAGACAGCAATAGCTGCTGATGAATCCCTGCAACTACTTGCCAAGACCATCAAATCTGGTTGGCCAAACAACAAAAACCATATTCCAAGACAAATTGCACAATATTGGCAATACAAAGATGAACTGAGTGAAGCAAAAGGACTGCTCTTTAAAGGCCACAAATTGATCATCCCAACTTCTATGAGGAAAGAAATGCTGAACATAATCCACGAGAGTCACCTTGGCATAACAAAATGCAAGGCCCGCGCACGATCCGTCATCTACTGGCCTGGAATGTCAACCGACATAGAAAGCCTCATCAGCAAGTGCAATGTTTGTCTCACACACAGATCCCAAAACCACAAGGAACCTATGGAACCTCACCCCATCCCTACAAGACCCTGGCAGAAACTAGGATCTGACATCCTGGAATACAAAGGAAAGAACTACCTTGTTGTAATAGACTACTACTCGAAATACATTGAAACCTGCCAGATGAATCAGAAGACAGCCAACTCTGTGATCAATCACTTGAAACCCATCCTTGCTCGTCATGGCATCCCAGAAGAGCTTGTTGCAGACAACATGCCATACAATAGCACAGAATTCCACAAGTTTTCCAATGACTGGGGATTCAAAGTCACAACAACAAGTCCAACATATGCCCAAGCCAATGGTATGAGCGAGAAGGCAGTTCAGACTGTCAAGAAAATCCTCAAGAAAGCCACTGATCCCTACATAGGTCTTCTAGAATACAGAAACACACCAGTAACTGGCATGAGCTACACACCAACACAGCTGTTAATGAGTAGAATCGCCCGAACGAAGATTCCCACACCACCAGAGTTACTGAAGCCAAAAGTTGCCACCAAAGTCAACCATCAACTACAAAAGAACAAAGAAAAGCAGAAGCACTTATGATTATGATAGAGGAGCACGAACACTCCCTCCATTAAAGCTGCAAGAAGGTGTCCGAATACGCCAAGGAAAACAATGGATACCAGCCGTAGTCACAGCAAAAGCAGCAACTCCACGTTCGTATGTTGTCACAACACAAGATGGTCAGACTTACCGCCGGAACAGGAGAGATCTACTGAAAACAAATGAACGACCACCCAAGATAACCAATCTCACAGAAGATGACATTCAATCCAGACAACCAATCCAAACATCAACCAACCCTCAACCAAATCCACCTCGAAGATCATCAAGAGTGAGAACCCAACCAAACAGATACATTGACTGTGAAATATAAGCAAACTGTCCTGAACTAATAGAACAACTTCCTTAAGTTTTAGAAGGGAGATGTAACATTTGAGTTAATTATGCATGTTCATGTTAATTATATATGCAGCATTATAATAAGATATAATGCTAGTGACGCACTCAATAAAAGTCACTTGTCATAGCATGGCGTTGAGTACATATATTACACCCATTTTAGGTGCCTCGCGAATTTAGGGGCCTCGCGAATTTAGGGGCCTCGCGCATTTAAGGGCCTCGCACATTTAGGGGCCTCGCACATTTAGGGGCCTCGCGAATTTAGGGGCCTCGCGAATTTAGGGGCCTCACGAATTTAGGGGCCTCGCGCATTTAGGGGCCTCGCGCATTTAGGGGCCTCGCGAATTTAGGGGCCTCACGCATTTAGGGGCCTCGCGAATTTAGTGGCCTGGCACATTTAGGGGCCTTGTGCATTTAAGGGCCTTGGCCCCAGGAAAATATGCAATATGCATGTAAGCTCTAGTTGCGCTGAGCTATATGATCCTGTTTATACTTGTTGACACAATCGAAATTGCGATGATTTGCGGATAAAATTGAAAACGATTATTTAACAATTTTGTGTCTTTGAATTCAATTAGTTAGGTTTTCATAACGGGGGGGGGGGCGGTACGGGGGCCTCGCGCTGAAAATCTGCCACAGGCCTCGCGCGACGTTAATCCGGCCCTGACCAACCGTACCGGTGGCTATGACCCTGCATACAGCATATTTTATAGTGTTATTTTTATATTGGGTTTATAGCAAGTACGCACTGTTAATTCTGGTGAAACAGAGAAGCAAGATCCCCATGTCCGAAAGCTTTTGGCAAGAATCGCTTCATATGACAATGTCCCCAGGAAAGAAGCAAAATTTAAGGTATATCTATAATAATGTAACGGTAACATGCAATTATGTGTTATCAGGACCGTAGCTAACATGTCATTATTGGGGACCAAAATTTCCGAATGAAATACTCCCCCCCCAATTCTTGCAATAATAATCACAATACTTTGCTAACTGGCAAAACTGAACGACAAGGACAAAAACCATTTGTTATCAAAGTTATGGTAGAAACGGTATTAAAGTACTGCATTTTACCCATATACGAAAACTATTACACAAAATGTGACCAATTACTTCCAGTAGCTAGATTAAAGAATAAATTACACAATATCAGTGCATTATGTTCAACTGACAAGTTTTCTGTTACCAGTACCGTACATCTAATGTACATTTAAACAGTATATTTTGAAATTATAGTGATTGAGGTACCAGGCAGGAACCGTAATTTGAATATAAAAATCAAAGCCCAGTATAAGTATATTTTGACATAATCTCTTAAAATAGTCTTAAAGAAAACAGGTCCCAATTTTCCAAATAGAACTGTGAATTTTCCGAATACTGCTATTTTGTAAAAGTTGGGGGGGGGGGGTGACGCACCCCCCAATACCCCCTTTGCTACGGCCCTTGTGTGTTATAATTATCCATATTTCCATGCTCTTCTGATCTGATGTTATTTTTAGAAATTTTGTGAAAATAGCATCAATGTGAGAGATAGCAATGTACTTGACAAACTGTGGCAAGTATTTTCTGATATGAAGGCAAGTACACTTTATTAGGAATTATTATTTTCATTAGGAATACTATGCTACCAGTGCAACAAATTCTCCTTATTGGTCTCCAAACATTTTCTTATACAGTATATAATACTAGTTGGGAGAAGTTGTTTTAAAAACATGTCAATCCTCTACGCTTGGTTAACCATTGATATTATCAGGAGAAGTTGGGTATATATACTGGTCAACTCTGGTGGCATAAAGCATTAAGCAGCATTCCATATAACCAAACCTGATTCTTTCTACAGAATTTAAATCCTTCAACAAATGCAAATGATGTTCACCAAAATGAAACAGAAGGTCTACAAGATGATAAAAAAGGGTGTGTTGAGGATGGTGTGTTGGGTGAAAATGGAATAAAAACTGTTACCAATGCAAAGGATACTGATGTGTCTCATGAGTCAAATAAAGTGAATAAAAAACAAAAACTGGAGTCAAAGGAAAAGAAAAGAAAAAAAAGGAAACTTGATCCTGAAACAGAAGTAAAAGAGAATGGGATTCAAGAGAGAACCAACGACGATTTTGGAAAGAAAAATAAAAAGAAAGCCAAAAGAAAAAGGGAACAAGAAACAGGTGAGTTTCGTGATGGAAACAAATTGTTGTCATTATCACTAAACATTGATAAAGTTATCATATAATATGACATTTAATTATCTGGAACTTGTTGGGAGTTGGTCATTTATCAGAAAATGTTGGAAAATTTTCTGCATATTTTAATATAGTGAACCTGTTGACAGATTGTCCAAAGCTGCAAGAAGATGAAGAAGAAAAAGAAATTGTTGAAGCCAAAGGTTATAATTTGTGTTCAGTGGTACAATAACATATGTAATCTACAGCTATCCATTTTTAGAAACAGAGGTTGTCTGACTTCTGATCATGTAATACCTTAAATAAAGATATGTTCTACCATACCTTTCTTAACAGAGAAATTCAATTGGGAATCAATAATAAAGAAACTGCTCAAGTCAGCACCTGACCATGAAATGCCCGTAAAGAAGTTACGAAGAAAGGTAAACTGAGTGAAAACAAGTGAAGACATGAGAGCTGAAAAACAGAGCAACTTGTGCTGGTTGAGATTTGCTCAACTCAATCAACAATTTTGAGGAATTTTAAACATGCCTTACATACTTTAGTCTCTCTTGTAGCTGCTCTCTTATTATTGTCACACTGCAGGCTCCTTAGAGGGGGAGCGGCTGGCCGGAGGGAGACTATACATATTTATAACACAATTGAGTTGGTTTCCTTTGTTCTTCGTAGGGATATATTATAGCCATTAAATCCCCAGAAAACCAGCAATTATAAATTCAACAGATTATATCTGTAACCCTTGTACCAACCAGGGTTTTATACAGATATAACCTGTTGAATATAATATATAATATCATGGCTACCTCGAAATCCTTTGTTTCATGAGGGACGATTAATCTCTAAATAACCTGATCAATCACCTGCATAAAACATTATGTACGATTAGTAACTAATCTTACCTGTTTATGCATTAGGTACGATTAGTAACTAATCATACCTAATGTTTATGCAAAAGACCTGTTTTATTTTACTCAAATTGCACTGCCAAACACGCTACTCATCCAGCTTATATATATATGCTAAACAGTAAACACTCTTAAACATTTCAATAGAATAACTGACGAAGACATGAAGTGAACCATTACTTCATTGTCGAATTCCCAATACCATTAATAGCAACTCACAAAGTTTTATTCCATTTCAACTTGTTGAATTTCCTATTGTCTCGGACTCTCGGTAGCCATAATATTACAAAGTGATAGCATGGCATTACGGTTGATTAGTGATTAAATGTCCCTCAAGCCTCGGGAGGTTTAGTAAAAGTCCCTTGGGCTTCGCCCTCGGGACTTTCACTAAACCTCTCTTGCCTTTCATTAATCACTAATCAACCTCAATGCCATGCTATTACTTATAATAATTGCCCAATTAATGTTGTCCCTGCCCAACCATCTTGAGTAGATGATGCTGTTAGTGCTTCCATAAGAGGGAGAAGCAAGCATTTGTTGCATAACAAATGTTTTTCAATACAGAAATTTATTAATTTTTCTGAATAAAAAATGTGGGATTAATACTGAATGAATGCACATGCCCTATCACCATAGCATCATCCCACATTCAGTAATCAATATGATTTTAAGGAAACCTTCCTTTAATTGTGTTGTAAGTCAGTAGGAATACCTCAAACATTGGGGATGGAGAGTAGAGACTATACATACTTCTTGTTGACATTTGTGATAACTACAAAATATCTACCATATTTATTCAAATAACCACCCACTTTCTAATAAGCACAACAGCACGTACCCTCCTGTCACTTTTTCAACCAATCTACTGTCAAACTAAAACACGTCAAAATGTCGAAGGTTTATATTGTGTGTACTTGTTGATAGTTATCAAATTAAATGGGATTTTACAGTAAAATAGAACGAAGCAATTGTATATCATTATGATGAACTTTCCATAATTTGACCCTTTTACTAATTATTAACAGATACAAATAGCAAAAGTGGACAGGTCCCTCCTTGATTAAACACCCTCATTTGAATATTAAGTGCCCCCTTTTACCCAAAATATTAAATAATTGCCCAGGTGTGTATTCGAAGATACAGTACAGTGTAATCGTGTTTTAAAACTAACTTTAATTTTTACGACAGGTGTTAAATGAATTTCAGGCATGTGGTGGAGACCCAAGATCAAGAACTGAACAAGAACTTAGAGTTCTCTTTGAAAAGAAACTACACAAAAACCCAAAAGTAAAAGTTGTCAAAGAGAGAGCAAAACTTTACAAGTAGTGGAAGGTGCAACTTTGAAATTGATTTCTTGCAAGATTGAGTTGTTTTTGAGAGAGAAAGACCTCATCAGGGCAGGTGTCAATGTTCAATAATGTTAAAAAGTAAAAACCAAAGTATACTGTTGTGTTTATGAAGTTTATCCAGGAAAAAATGTTTTGATGGAAATCAGATTGAGGTTAAAATAAATTAGGTTTTGTATAATTTATTATAAAATATTAAAATAATGAACATTGTTACCGTAACCTTTTTGAACAAAGTTATTTTTAAATGTACTGTTCTCAAATTACACACTATTCAATCATTCTTTAACAAAACTATTTTTAAGCTATTTAAATTATAAACAATCCAAATGTAACTGCAATGTCTTTTGGATAGCATGTTCCCCTAATCTTCCCCCATGTCCTCCTGCGAAGGTTGGTGTCCCATGTTGCCACATCTCGTTGGTATCATTGGCTTTTTTATTTTGTAAATTTCCTTAATATTCTACAAAAAGATAATGATGTAAATTAAACTATTGCTGTTTAGAGTGAAACCTTTTTATTATGAATCAGAAAGTGATTAAATAAACCAGTTGTCATTTTTGGTTATATTTGATGGTCATCTGGTATTTGTCAAAATAAAGATATAAACATAAAAAAATACTTTATTAAAATTAAAACCAGTTTTTTGTTAGATAATTGGATAATGTCAAACAAATATGGCAAAAAATTGCTTGCAGTGTAGAATGTTGTCAATCTTAAACCTTTCTGGAAATTACTGTTGGCAATCATCTCTCAAAAGACAAACCTGGCAAATGCATTGATATTAGGAAGAATTTCTTCAACATGACCCTAGCAATCCACAATGATCATCACTGAGAATACAACAGACAACTTTCACAAAACAATACCTTCCAGTCATCCATTGTAAATGGCATAACTACTTGCTTTCGAGTAATGACTTCCTCAAATTCTTGTTCTGAATAAGGATCAGTTGGATCTAAATAAAGAATGAAACTTACACCCCTGTGCCTAAATTAAGACAATTAATATGCATAATATCTGTATTTCAAGAGGCTTATGGTATGAGAACTTACACACAACAGGCAAACCATTTTTGTCCAACTCAATGGCAGCATTCCCCTTCTGTTAGAAAATAACAAATGTATGATAAATACACAAATGTACATTAGGAACAACAATGCAGGTAAAAAGACTTCCAAAAATAAGTCAATAGACGTCAAACTTACGTTAATGAGAAATGACAAGTGAAATATGTTTTCAATAGTTTGACTAAATGAATTAGGATTTGTGACAAACTTGAAGAATGACACAGGCTTTGCTTCTTCTTCACCTGTACCTAAAAACATAGGACAGGTAGACAAACAGTTTTAATATTTTGTAATAAAAATCTGTAAAAGGTTGGTATACTGCCAAAATAATGAATAGGAAGTGTAATGTTTTGAAAGAAGGCCCTTTGTCAGAAAGTAAGTATATGTTAAGTCAGTATATGTTTCAATCTTTGACAAATGGCCCACACTCAAAATGTCAGACCTACAGTACCACTCGCTATTTTGGCAAGATTTTTCAAAAACACTATAATATATATTGATTTAAATGCTTCTGCATACAAAGTTGTGTACCGGTATCACTCTGCTACAAATAGAAGTTGTTCAAAGTGAGAAGCTGCCTCTATGTGAAATGAAGATGCGATGTCTCCCAGTAGTGGTTGGAGAAAATTGTCTGACTGTCCTGACCGTGTCTCAATAGCTCAGTGGTAAGAGCATCAGGTTCAATTCCCAGTTGAGTAAATCACATGTTATTTTCCATATTAACCAGATTAACACTTGTGTTAATTTAAAGTTTTTGAGAACAAGATGTCCACTAGGTGTTAACTCTAGTTACATAGCTTGCACGGAGAACTGATCTGTGTTAGCCTTCTTTGCAGGCATCACCACGCTCCACTGACCTAGGGTTGTTCTGGGCGGGTAAGGATTGACGTGGGGGGCTAACTCTGTGCTACCACAGTACTGAGCTTGAGTAATTAGGGAATAGAAAAGTTAAGAGTTTTCTACCAGGGTCAGTAACTTTGTCCAAATATTCTAAAACTCGCTGCACTTCCTTTGTAGTAGCTTCTTCATTGTTATTGTCAACTTTAACCAACTAGAAAATCAACAGAACTGTTACTATAGTTGTTGTAAAACATGGACTGATAAAACATGGACTGATAAAACATGGACTGGTAAAACATGGACTGATAAAACATGGACTGGTAAAACATGGCGGGTTAGGATCTTTGTTGTTTTGGGGTTAGCGACTATTTGTTAATGTAGACATCTCATATATGATATCTATACATTAACAAATAATCGCTAACCCCAAAACAACAAAGATCCTAACCCTCCATGTTTTACCAGTCCATGTTTTATCAGTCCATGTTTTATCAGTCCATGTTTTACAACATGCCCTAAATATTAGGTTTTAATTATCATTCCTTACACAGGGGGCATGTCCAGCATGCCACTGATAATTGGGCAGGCCTTTCTAGGGGGAGTTGGGGGCTTAATTACCCTGTACATTTTTTAAATATTAGGGTCACGATTTTATTTCTAAAGATTTTATGATTTTTCTGTTCATTATTGCTAACAACAATAATATTTATCTATTTGTGCTAGCACTATTGACTGATCTTTCGAGGCATAAGCATTATGTATGCATGGCCATGTTGGTTGAATGGCCATCAGATACTTCAATAAAATATCACTTTGAGACTTTCCCTTTTCCCCCAAAATTAATGGGGTGGCTGAGACCCCCTGCCACGTACACCCCGACCACATATCCTGTCAGTCTCGCGCTATAATCAAGTAATTGGCTTCGACTGTTGTGGTGACCCTGCCAAACAAGTGAAGGTTTATGGCTTAACAATTAAGTAGCATACCTGTTCTGGTGTGACTTTTTCACCTGTCCCAGGTTTGTCACCAGTTTTACGTTTGTTTTGATCCCTTACTTTTTTAACAGGTGCATCCATTGATATGGGACCATGCCTTAAAATAAATTATACAAATGATGGTACTTAGGATGGTACTGTAACAGATATTTATAATTAAATAATAATAATAAAGACGTTTTAGGAGCATTATACAATAGTCTCAATGCTCTTACTGGGTCTGCAGTAATTGGCTATGCTGTTGCGGTCACCCTGCCATTGTTTTATTACTATATAATGTAATCTATGTTAGGTTTCTTTTTTGGTGTTTTTTTTGCACAATGGTGAAGCTAATAAAATAAAAAATAAACAATACATTCTTAAAGTTACTTATGTATCATTATAAATTACATGCATTACAATATATGCAACATATCATTATATATACATATAGCTACATATATCTCAAACGACGTGTTTGAGAAAAATAAGGTGGTCGAAGTTGATCCGTTGCGGTACGTAACAAGGCCACTAGTTTCTCCTCAGTATGACGAATCCCGCGAAGAACCAACCAAACAAAAAAGATAACGTGGATTCTTCGGAGCAAAATGATGGCGCGTGTGTCTACAGCTAGTACAGTTCGATGAGTTTTATTCCAAGTTAATTACTGCACGCACGCGCACAGATAAAATCGAAGCACGCGTACTGTCGTCAGCATACCTAGCGTGCTTCGTTTGCTTGCATGTGAAGACCAACCGTTTTTTCGCGAGTTTGAAAAACAAACGTTAAAAATCTCGGTATAGACAATCCGGTATTTCACTAAATATTATTTAGATAACGAAAAGAATACTTGGAGTTTCTCAGATTCCAATAGAAGAACACTTTAGCGACCACTTTGAGAAGTATTGAAAATAATTTGCGGAGAACTTCAGTGCACGTCCTAACAGTTAATTAAAGTAATACCTAACAATGAAAACATAATACATTCCCACCCTTTCCTATGCTCCCAGGTCTAAAAACATTCAAATGCAAAGCATTATTAATTTTAAACCATACATGAATTCAACTGTTGGTGTTCTTCTCAAGGAATCAATAGCAATCTTCCCCACTTTTCCCCAATCTAAGGATTCTAATCTTTTATGCTGTGTTTCTCCTTCATCAGTTTCACCACCTACGTGACGTCCACCCATAAATGTTATCTGAAAACAAGAAAACACATTGGTGTTGAGTTTATTAAAAATATGTGTGATATTTCAAACGTGGGGGACTCCATATATGTCAACAAACGTTAACGGAATAGATTTGCGACAGTTCAAAAGCGAGTATTCGTCAAAGGTGGCGAAGGCACGAGTGGTTTGATATATTATCCACATTTAGGAACAGAACAGCTTCTTATAACACACTTTTTAGGCGGAAAAGCTCTAAGTGTGGAAAACAAATCTGCAATACTTCATGTTCAATGTTTATATTATAATGCAATGTAAACAAATGATGTAAACAGAAACGTGGACATGCGCAGAACGGACTTGACGGCACCTTTAACAAGTGGGCCTACTCATCTAGGTGATTTTCAGTAGGCCATCATGCAGTTAATTACAGGTAAGTACAGCACAAATTCATGGATATAATATGAAAAGGAGAAATAAGAGAACTTCAATGTGTTGAAAAATACTTAAGTAAGAGTACTTACATATTATATTCATGGACGTTTTTGATGATGTGTTCAGGTCCTTCTGAGAAGATGGACACATCGTCCGAAATGGACAACGTTTCGGACGATGTGTCCTTCAAAAAAGACGCATATCGTCCGAAAGTCATACATTAATACACGTAAGTACTCTTACTTAAGTATTTTTCAACACATTGAAGTTCTCTTATTTCTCCTTTTCATATGAGTTCTTTTGAGAACTTTAGCAGCTTTCATATTTATTCTTACTACAGCACAATGTGGTTCAGTAATATAGAATGGCTTGCATGTCATAAAAGTATCACCAGTTTGGATAAATCAATACACATAAGGTCAAACAAAAAATATTGTGTGGTTCCTATAACCTGACTGACCCAATTTTTATGGCCTGGCTGACCCTGACAATTCTGGACTTCGATAAGCTCTACTCTAAAAAAATTTCTTAAAATAAAAACGTTTTCAGAAATGACATTTTTGTAATTTCTTTACTCAAGACATTGAAATTACTTTTAAAATAAATAAAAATGTTTTCCTACCTACTGATCCTGATTTTTCCAGAATGTTATAAGAACCAGATATTTTTTGTTTGGCCTAACTATACACAACATACCAATTTTTCTGCAAATGTGTGAGGTTCAAAGGTCACAATACCAGTTTGTAAGTGCTGTGCTTGCTCACGCCCAAGATCGGATACCAACACGAGAAACTGTGAGTCAAGCGCGGCTTCCCTTGTCCTTCTTACTAGAAAAAAATTTGATTCACTGTGAACCGGAGTCTTATAATTATTCAAGTAGAGTTTTTATACAACCTTGAAATTATCTTATTTATTTCTTGTACCTTTTGGATAAAGTTCATCACATTTGTTTAATGCTTTATGAAGCCCAGCAGAGTCTGGTTGTACCAACTCCTGTTTGTTCTCTAAAAATAAAGGAAATTAGGATTATAACTTTTCTTAATCATAAGAATTAACAAGATTTGGGCTAAAGTTTTATATAAATATTATCCCAAATTCTAACCATAACCCAATTACTTATCCTAATACTGAAACAACAGTTCACTGATTTTAATTTTGTAATTTACTACAGATACAAATTGAAAACTAAAGTTGGTGTGGCTGTCCAAATGTAGCGTGCATAAATTCTTACATGTTGAACCTGGATAGATGGAACAGTTAAATCCTTAGGTGTTAAGTGTACATGTACATGCATTAGTGTACTACAGTATATATTATAAGATGATGTTTTACTCTATTAAATTGTTCTCCATTTCTGACTTTGTCTAAATGTGTGCTGTTCTTCACTCTGACCATATTTGTGTACGCTGTCGTCTCTGTTCACACACTTGGGGAATAATTATAGGACACCCATTCACTTTAACTACGGTATTTGCATATATATTAAGGATCAGACTATGGAAAGTTAATCATATACAATTGCTTCGTTCTTTAAAAAAAACTTTTAATTTGATAACAATCAACAACTACACACAATATACAGTAAACAATCGACACTATATTTAAAGAGATTTTAGAGCAACTGGTTTGTATCTCTGTCTTTAAATGTGGTTTCAAAAGTGGACATTGTGGTATTTATGCAATCATATGCTATACATGAAATCATTAGTCTGAAAATGTTTCTCTGAGTCCCGGACAGGGATCAAACCTGTAACATCTGATTGCCAGTGAGAAGTACGCTCTAACCATTGAGCTACCGAGACTCAGATAGACAGCGAAGGTTACAATGATGCACTGGTTCGATTGATATAATATTACAGGTATCAGGCCTGGAGCTACGAGTTTCAGTCGGCAGAAGTTATATTTTAGTTGGCAGAAGTTATATTTTAGTTGGCAGAAATTCTATTTTAGACGTGTTCGATTTAACATGGACAAGTAGAATCATTAACTTTTAGAACTTATCAATTTAATTAATTAATTTCAAACTACCAAAATTAAGACTCGCAAATCTAATGTTGATGTTAAATTTTTGTTTATATGTAAATGTAATCAACGAGAGAACATCAAAGACATAAATTTATTAAAATGTCATCATGTTTTCATTTCGTATTGAGAGTGCGTTATTAATGTAGGACTAATTAACCATTCCACCAGATGACCAGGGTCATTTTAGTAGGCACCCAACGGAAAAACAATATTTTGACAAGCTTTGAATGATAGCATGTAGTCGGTACAAGCTTGTGCATCAGTCAGTTGAAGTGAGCTTACACCCCCCTGTAAAATGTTCTGAGTATGGCCCTGGTCTACACTGATGTAGGGAATATGGGGGCTTGGAGTATCTATCTATCTCTATCTAAAGAGATTTTAGAGCAACCTGGTTTGTATTTCTGCCTTTAAATGTGGTTTCAAAAGTGGACGGATATTCTATAATTGCTCCACACTTGCTGTGCTGTACCTAGGCATGTTACACAAATAGTGTGTGGTCTTTAGCAACATAATTTTGTGTGCAGGCTCTTTGTCAAAGAATACCTTTGTCACTTTATGTTTCACTCTCTGACAAAGGGTTTTTGCTCGAAAAGTTAGATTCAGAAGACAATGACTTGGTGAAGAAGACATGTTGGTGCCACAAACAAAATAATTTTAATGAATTATTTTGTTATGATCCCACCAACTGTCATGGCCACGGTGACATAATGTGCAAACCATCAAGATGCTTAGATAATAATTCGACAGCTTTATGCCTAAGACAAGAAACGCAAAGTTTTAAAGTTTGACAATGCGTGTGATAAATTAAATTTACAAGTGAATGCGTGACAATTTTAATTTCAACGACATATTTGCAAATCTAAAGTCGGACACATTTTGCATTTCCGAAGCAGCAACCATTAGGTAGACGAGCAATATTACAAACAGCATAGCTTAGGGGCATCACGAAACAATGTAAGCATACAAAAAACCACTGTTAAAACACGAACAAAAACTAGTTTACAAAATTGATAAACTATAATAATACATTTGCCTTACTTTCGGTAGCTGATATAAGATTGCGATACTCGAAGCGCAAATTTCGCCTTTGTGCTGGAGCTTCGTAGATATCTTCCTCGGCCATCGCTTGTTTTTCTATCAAAACAAATAAAAACCAATAACGGGAAATCTGTTCAAATGCCCTCGTTTTATACTGTAGCTTCGTCGTTTTTCGTTCGACTGAATCAATGTTGCTTCCCGCGCTTGCGCGCGAGCAAATGTTTTGAAATTAGATACCATCACTCAGAGGTGGACATAAATCCCGTGCGAAATCTTGTCGCAAAAGTTTGTCCCCGCAACATTTCGCATGGATTCAAGATGACAAAATTATGTCCCCACGACTTGTCCTATACGACAAAATTAAAATAAAACAATCAAAGAATGTTATTGTCCTAAACAGGGGAAATGTCCCGTGACACGCCCCCGCGATTTGTCGCTTCGTGTACTGTCCAAACCTCCGTTTAGAGTTTTTAAATTGAAATAGCAACATTTTGTCTTGTATGTTTACATTGAATGCTTATGATATTAGATATACTCGGTTTATATCGAAAACAGATATACCCAGAATCTTATCCCGGCATTACCACCACCATATATACAGAACTGACTAGCCAGGCCCGTAGCTCAGTGGTCAGAGCACTGCACCGCGGATTCAATTCCAGCCGGAAGGCCTTGAAGTTGCATTTTTCGCAACTGGTCCCGGTTTGGTCTTAAAATGTATGTATTCCAACACTCGAAATTTTCCTTCACCATAAATCCTTTCAACATGTAAATGCCAAATATTACCTTAATACCTAAATACATGGCTAAAATTGCAAATTATCTTTTTTAAAAAATTAGAAACACTTAGCAAAATTAAAGTGCCCATGACCCCAAATACGATATATATTAGTAATATAGATTCTACATGAAGTAAATAGTTGAATACCAAAATGTTTTATGATTTGAGCTTTGCGTTGATGTTCTATAAAGGTTTGTTTGTCTGAAATGCTAATGAGTGTGACGTCATTTACGGCATCATTTCGGATACAATATTCTACTGTTAAAGCAAATTAATCTAACTCAAACGTTGATGATGTACTTGACCACTATAGTAAAGATTTTATCAACTTTTTCACTCAAATCCTCAACCAGTCTATCCCACGGAAAGCAGAAATGAGAAAGCCAAATGCCGTAAATGACGTCACATCATTAGAATTTCAGTTGAAACAAACCTTTCTAGAACATAAACTCAAAGCTCAAATTATAAAATATTTTGGCATTCAACTTTTCACTTCATGTAGAATCTATATCAGTAATATCGTATTTGGGGTCATGGGCACTTTAAAGATCTTAAAAAGTGAATAGATTTTAAAAGCATGAAATCGAGGTTATATGTATTAATGCGTTGAGGTATTTAATATACATGACATTATTAGCCCGAAAATGTTTCTGTGAGTCCGAGACGCTCTAACCATTGAGCTACCGAGATTCAGATAGAGGAGCGAAGGTTACAATGATGTTCTATTATGTCTGCTGAATTTGGGAGCTTGGAGTATATCTATCTCTATCTATCTCTAATTGTCACGCTCAAATCCAGAAAAGATTTTTTTGAGACAAATCTGGTGTAGGAGACAAATATGTCACAAATATCTCACAAATATGTCACAAATATGTCACAAATATATTACATCGCGTCTGTTCTCCAGGATATTCAGAATTAGCAGTTAGCACCCTAGGAAGGAACCCATTTGGGTTCAGGTTCAATGACCCTTTTTACTGTATATATGTTATTTAATTATTAAAGTTTGTTTGTTTTCATGTCAAGATCTTTACCCTAATAAATATCTAGCCTCCTCCGCAGGCAACGATCTGTGGCTTCTTTTGTCCGAGTCAAATCGGTTCCAGGGCTGTAATGTTTTGGCTGGGATTGCAGGGAAGTATAGGGATTGTGAAAGAATTGGTCGACAAAGATTTCTCTGGTTTTGGAAGCTATTTGACTCGGGAAAAAGAAGCCACAGAGTTACCTGTGGAGGAGGCTAATCAATATCTTGGCTAATTTTTTATACTGGCCCCACGCCAGTGAAGAGCTTACTGTCGGCAATTTGACGGTGTATCATTGTCAATGCCGCCTCAACAGGAAGACAAGGGAGGAAGATGCAGCCTTTCATGGCACTCAAGAACTTAGAAAGATAAATATATTAAAATGATATCGAAATGTTGTGCTATGTAGCCAGTGTAGAAATACAAATCAAATACTCTAAAAGGGTGGTGTTTAATGGGCCTGGGAACGAGATTGGTGTAAGGTTTCGAGAGAAAACTCTAGTCAAAATAAAAACAGCAAAATAAAAAATTATCCATGTGCATTGCAATCTCCGCGAGTTACTTCTGAATAAATGCGTGGTTTATTTAAGAGGCGGAAATTTACACGATTGAACATTGAATGAACTGCGTGCAATCGTTACTTAGTGCTATGCAATCGTTTGTGTTGTGCAAGCAACCCTGATATCATATAATTATGGCTTGGTATAATTAGCCGCCAAAACTCGTGATTTCCTGTCGTTTGATTATGGCCAGCCATCTTATTTCAATTGAATTGCAAACAATCCTTCAGAATCGCTTCAGAACTAAGTCTGCATGGCATATTAGCGGCCCTCATTCGATCTTCAAGCAGTGATGACAAAGGTATAGTTCAGACTTCTTAGAATATACTAATAATATGAAACATTGAAATGTCTAATGTTTTCTTATGTGTGTTTACAAAACAAAACACTTGATTATTTAGAATTTTCCCACGGGAGCATGTACCATCTACAAATTAATATTCGAAACCAATTTTTACTACAGCTTCGTCCGTCTGTCTGTTCGTTCGTCCGTTCATTCGCCGTCTATTTATATAAAAAGTAGAGTGCTGCGTAGCCGTATTAACTGCCGAGATTTTTAGCAACGAAATGCATACGTTTGTCTGTTTGTCTGTCTCTTCGTTCGTCTATCTGTTTGTTTGTCTGTTCGTTCGTTGGTTCGCCCCTTTGTTTGTTCGTTTATTTCTTCGCTCAATTATCTCCTTGTTTGTTTACGAAATATTTATAAACGTTTCAAAATATGTTACACCTTTTCCTTCCGACCGTTAACGATACCATCGTAAGGCCTTCGGAGAACTTCGTCTCTGGATAGCAGTAATCGCTTGATGTTATCTAACTAAATGAGTTGTTCTAAAATGTTCTAAATCCACACGTGACGTCTGATGTACGCTGGGCGTTAACTTTGTACCGTGTGTTCACCATTTGAATGTCATCAATTAGAGTGTTGGTTTCGTGATGTGATTATGCTGCGAGGCGCTCTGTTTTTCCATTGATTTTTTAACTTTCAGCAGGTATTGATTGAATCGGAGAGATTTTGCAGTGAGACAGAGAATTGTTCTATCGCTATCTTCGTAGGGATACTGTCAGGAGTGGTTTATGCCGCGATTCTAGTGGGTTTTGCCTTGAGTTCAAAATAAATGATAGCATCATAGCAACCCGACGGAACAAGTCTATACGTTTTTCACTTTGACAAAACAAGGTTGAACTACACGCTGCAAAGATCGTAACAGACTAGAAAGTATGGCTCACAATTCACCGGGTACAGCAAGACCAACTATGAACAGGTAAGCGGATGAAGTTATGGCGAATACGTGTGGGATGACCACTTGAGAGCTTGGCCTTGGCGAGCCTTTCGGAAATGCTTTTATTTGTCGGGTTTAGTAGGACACACTTTTGCATTGCTGCGTTGTAATTGCTTCCGATTCGCAAGGCTTCGTTCTGAATGGGTGATCCCATTTCCTTTGTGTTTTTATCTTAAAATGTGGACATGTTAATCCTGTTCATCACTTACCGTGCGTTGGCTGAGCAAAGCTTGTAAAATGTGTATTTAAAACTTCAAATGTGGCCTCGTAGTCTGCTGCCAAACAGTCCTATCACACGACCACCGACATCTCAGATTTCGACGATAAACAATTCTATTGATAAGTGGCTTGGGGACAACTTTGAAAAGGTATTTCTTGTTTTTCTTTTGCTCCCGTGCATCGTGTTGTAGCACATCTGTTTGCTGTGAAATTATTCTGTCGGAGCGCTAACTTCGGCATTGTTTTATGGCGATGAACAAAAGCCAGGCATGAAATGGTCACGAAATCTTCTTAGTGAGCATTCTGAATGCTTAATATATCTTAATTTTCGTAAACTATTGGCAGCAACATTGTATGAGCGAGCCCAGAAAGCAGACTGTGTAACTTAACATTGTAACATTATTATTAACCTTTGCGTGTTGTTTGGGGTTGGTCTTCAATTGTCGTGTTGTCAGTTGTGCCAAATTATTGTTTATATTTATGTCACTTGTTTAACCTAATGCGTTTACGCTGTCTTCTCGGCATATATTTAATTTAATAATCTAGACAATGTCCTGTGTGTCTCATTATTAAGACAAATCAGGACATCTCTGACGAGAAACAGATGAAGATAATTTTTGATCATCGTGTTTCTGGCTGTGGTGCAGTTGTAATAACTTTTGGCTGGCTAGTATTTCGCTCTGGCCGGGTGACGTTTGTAAATCAGAGTAACTTTACCACTGGGTCATTTGCATAAGATTTCTTTGTAGCGCTTAGCTGGTTGTATAGAAATCGTTTTTGAATATATTTCAAAGCAGAAAGTCTTCTCTCCACTTTCTTACTTCAGAAACAGTCACTGCATCATTGCTTGAATTTGGCCTTCCGGATGTCATAAAAAGAATGGCCTAACTGTTTATGCGTTTGTACTTCAGCGCGAATTCTTTTCAAACCATTTCCTAATGTTACGAAATATTTTTTATGTAATGATAATGAATTTGGAGAATACTTTGTTATTTCCATACTTGACAGTTTGGAGGAGTTTGGTGTCATTTTTGGCTTATTACCATTGCATATTATGCAAGTTCTTTGTTTGTATTTCTTTGTGTGCTAAGATTCAGACTATATGGAATATTGGTTGTGTCTCGTTAACCTTGACAGCTCTCTGTAGCAAGAGAATGACATACCATTATGGTATATAAACTTACCGTTATGGTATTGACTTACCGTTATGGTATATAGACCTACCGTTATGGTATAAAGATGTTACCATTATGGTATAAAGAGAGCATTCACATTCATTGGTCTTGACTGTTGCATTTTAAGAAGCCCAAGTATTATTATTGATCAGCAATGATGAGATTATGTAAGCAAAGGCCAAAAGTAAGTAAAAGGCAACATTGTTTAGGCCAGATTTGTAGAAATGATGGTTTACCCCAATCCTAATGCTTGTTCTAAAGGACTTGACAAACTTCTTCCACCCATCAGATAGTACAATAAGATAGGTTGTTTGTTTGAATGACTTCCAAATAATATCTATTATTACAGTAGATAGTAATTCTGCAGATTACAATAGATAGTAATTCTGTTTGCCTTTCCTATTGCTGGTACCATGGTATGTCTCATAAAATATATATTGTATGTAGAAACCAAAACATGCCAAATATTTATTTATAATACATCTCTCTGAGTGTACAGTCACATCCTGTGTTTATTTCGCTAGTAAAATAATTGTAACCAGGCTACACATATCTATAGATGTTGTAGTGGATTCAGTTGCATAATCAACTTCTCTAAATCAAGAACTACTGTTACAATTTACAGTTTCATCTCACTCTGTTGTTTGATTATTTATATTATGTTTTTTTTTAAGTTAAAGTTTATTAAAAGATACCGGTGTGGTGGGACATGCAAAGTACATGTTTGCTGACAAGTAATACTGTCCCAGGGATATATTTATTGTCCACAGCATCTATCAATATGTGTGAAAGTATTAATTTTTTAAGTTTCAGAGAAATTCCAGAGACAGTTGTAGTGATTGTGGCTTAGTAGCAGTTGCTGGCTTATGGAAATATGCCAGTTGATCTTTGTATTTAAGTGTCAGCTCATTAGAGAAACTGAATTTTTTATTGCATTCATGGCAACTGACCTTTAAATATGCTTTAACTCATTATCTTTCATTTGGCTGAATAAAATTGGCTAGTGTTATAATCAGATGTACTAATTACACTATAAAAGCCAGTGCTGTCCACTATTAAGTGACTAGTACTTCAAATTGGGCTAATAAACTTGAGAACCTCTATTAAGCCCCTACAAACACATGTAGTTGAGGGGAAGGAAACTTTTTCATTGGTTTCAAACGTGAATGCTAAAAATTGTGATTTTTTACAAATTCTTATGAGTATATAGTTTGCTCAGATTGGTATTTGCAGCAATTATAGTATATTTACGGAAAATTATACAAACAAATATGGTATTTTACGGAACATATTTACAACTTACTCTAATATAGTCTTATAGTTAAATAAACATTGTATATTATTAAATACAAATAGAAACAAAAAAATTTTATTGTGATGTGCTCATTGTAAGAGTCAGCCGCCACTTTGCCTTCATCGATCTTTGTGTTTCAGAAATGTCATCTTTATCATTTAAACCCGGAGCGAGGGGAATTCAATGAAAATTACCTCAAGGGATTGCCCGAGGGATATATCATCCTGAGGGGTAATATTTCGACGAATTCCCCAAGCTGAAGGTCTATAAATTATATATTATACCAAAAAAATCTTGAATGCTGTCTTGAAACATCTATAAACTTCTTGAAACATCTTGTTGTTCCGCCATTAGTATTCGTGATCAGCGGGTGTATTCATGATCAGCAGGTGTATTCATGATCAGCAGGTGTATTCGTGATCAGCAGGTGTATTCGTGATCAGCGGGTGTCGAATCACCCAGTGTATTCATCATCAGTGGGTGTTTCGATGTCAAATATCATGCCCCGGAGAAATAGCAGGGAATTCTAGTTTAAATTGACTGGTAACATGGTACAAATCTAGCTCTTTGATTGGACAATTTATAGTTGAGGTATAATATTGGGAACTATCATCTTCCCACAGCATGTGATCTTCTGTGCCATCCATTTCATTTGAGATGAGATCCTGCACTTCTTGAAGGAGTTCTACTAGCACCCACTGGCAAACAGTTGGCAAATTGATGCACATTTCAAAATTCCAGTTAAAGTGAGTGAGTGCTCTTTGCTGGTTATCCACAACTTTCATTTTTCACAAATATCTATCTTTGAATGGTTTATTAAGGCATGTCTGTAACACACTTGTAAGGCTACCACGATTAACCAACAAGTCTGTGTTTTCTTCTTTAAGTTGACATCAAAGACTATTATAAAATAACAGCTATGCTATGCAAGCTCTGATTGTTCAATACCCGTGTTTGGATCAGGCCATCCAAACACGGAAATTTCCTGCCAAAAGTTTACTCAAGTTTGTGTTGCTCGTTCGTTCGTATTATTTTATAAAATAAATACCTAATGGTTTTCCGGTGTTTGGATGGCCTGATCCAAACACTTGGGATGTTGCTCGACTTTCCAAAAGCTAAAAACACTAGCTAGCGACTCGTGTCTTTTATGCTTTTCTCAAGTCTTGCAACATCCTGCGTGTTTGGATCAGGCCATCCAAACACGGGAAAAATTAGGTATTTATTTAATACCGTAGACTTTTTGTCGTTGATAGTCCACCAGGATGTGTATGCCAAACCTTTTTGTTCCATACTTTAATTTCCTTCCATACTTTCATTCCTTCATCCATCCCTTTGGGTGGACATGGACCCAACACCAGGTGGAAATTTATCTTTAGGCATGCATGGTTGTACCCTTAAAAATAACCATTGGTTTTAGTTTAGTGCCATTGGCCATGCATATGCCAACACCATTGTAAATGGTTTTGGCACCTGCTTTGTTTAGTAGTTTTTAATGATGACATATTGAACCATGTAAATGGCCATCTCATCTCTGTCACATTTGTAGTTACAGTGGAACGCCATTAATATTACCTGCACTGTTGGGCCAAAAAAAGTGTGGTCTTATGAATGGGGTGTTGTACAATAAGGGGGAGGATCAAATTACAAATCCTTTTCAAATAATTTGACATGGCACTAACCAAAATGAAGTACTACATGATTACAGTGCTAAGGCAAATTGTGCCTCAAGCTCTGAAAGGAAGCTGTTGGAGGCACTGAGTTGTCTCCCTTTAACTGATTTTGTATTTTGCCCTCAGAATTTTGCCATAATTATAACCATCAGAAAGTTACCACATCCAATGAGATAAAAACTGAGAACCATTTCATGCTACTGTATGTGTAGGTGAGTCTATAATCACTTAGTGAGCATGTGAAAAGTATAAGATTATGATTTCAATATAAAGTGGCGGTAGTTCAGTTGTGACAGTTGTGTTTTATGGGTCTCCAAAACATTCACATAATATTAGGGGATATCATGTGTATAAAGAATCCTTGGAGATTAAGATTGAAGAGGTTATCCAGATCATTATCACATTGAGTCATATTACACTGTTGTAGACATGAAAAGGTTGTCGTTGGTTGCATTATTGATTAATGAAGTGGTCGGATTAACAGGGTTTTCATATGAGAAAAATAAAAGTGGTTGTAAAAACAAATGGTAATAATAACAAGGTGGTTGTATTAACAAGGTGGTTGCATGGCAGGGTTTCCACTGTATAGCATTTGCAAAAATGGATAAAAAACAACTGGAATCACCTTTTCAAGGTCTGTGGGAAGTTTTTGTGAGATTTTTGCAGATTGGTCCATTAGTTCCATGTGTTTCACGCTCAATTTTATGACCCTTTGTATAAGTCAGGGTCAGCTTTTAGACATCAATTTTGGGCCCTAGAAAATCAACTTATGCTCTGCAAATTAGAGTACCTGTAATTGAGGTAACAGGAAGTAGAGTTGGTGTAAAACACAATAATGGCATGGTTGTGAATATCAGTTGCACCCAGGCTTTTAGCCAGGCGTCCGTCCAGTCGTCCTACCGACAGTCACTTTTGAAAAATCAGATTTTTGGATGGTCACTTTTTGTGTGGATGGCCTAAAGCAAAATATTTTCCTCTAACAAAACTTTCAGGTTCCTCCCTTTGTGATGTTTCTTAATCTCTGTTAGCTTCTAAGTTTGGAAATCTCATTACAGTATACTTTCCTTTAATACAGTACAGTTCATTAATTGTTAATAACGAATGAGTTCAACACTTCGCCATTGGTTACATTTTCTTTTATGTCTTCAAGCATTGTTTTCACCCCTCAAAGTCAAGGAAAATGTGTTTCAGATATCTCGTATTAGCCCACATGGCCACGCCCGAGCCACGCCTACCAAACTTTTTGGACAGCCACCTTTTTGAACAAGTGTGTAGTTGTGGACTCACGGCTTGGAAAATTCACAGTTCTATTCGGAAAATTGGGACCTTTTGACTATTTTAAAAGATTATGTCAAAATATACTGTTTAAATGTACATTAGATGTACTGTACTGCTAACAGAAAACTTGTCAGTGTGACAAACATTTTGCAGTCCAGTCCGTTCTGCGCATGTGTGACATTTCTTTGGGGACCCCACATGTCAACAAACTTTAACGGAATAGATTTGCGACAGTTCGAAAGCGAGTATTCGTTAAATGTGGCGAAGGCATGAGTGGTAGTTTGATACATTATCCACATTTAGGAACCAAACAGCTTCTTATAACATGCTTTTTAGGCGGAAAAGCGCAAGCGTGTGAAAAAAATCCGCAATACTTCATGTTCAATGTTTATATAACGCAATGTAAACAAACGATGTAAACAGAAACGTGGACATGCGCAGAACGGACTGGACGGTACCTTTAATAATCTAGCTACTGGAAGTAATTGGTCACATTTTGTGTACCGTTTCTACCATAACTGTGATAAAAATGGTTTTTGTCCTTGTCGTTTTGGCAGTTAGCAAAGTATTGTGATTATTATTGCAAGAATTGGGGGGGAAATATTTCATTCGGAAATTTTGGGTTGACACCCCCCTCCCCCCCAAATTATGATTTGTTAGCTATGGCCCTGAGTGGCAGGGGTGTAGGAAGCTTTGTGAAGTTGGGGGGGCGGCCAAAGCAAAATTTTCGTTGTACCTATCAGTGGCGAAGCTAGTCCCAAATGGGTGGTCATGATAACTAATAATCCGAGGCACGAGGCTTTCTAGGAGGGTCCGGGGTATGCCCCCCGAAACATTTTGAAGTCTAGATTCCCGCAACTTCGATTCAGAAGTTTATAAAATTTCATATTTTGGACTGTTTCGCTCTATACCAGAGCTCATCAGCATGCCGCCAATGGTCAGCGAGTCCGACATGGACGTTTTTTCAACCGGGGGCTACCTTTTAGCCTCAATCATTCCGCGATTTCCGCCCTTCTGCTTTGTTAAAAAAGAAAGCCTACTAGAGTAGGGCTGTGTAAACTAGAGAAATATCAGTACTTTAGTTTAGTAAAACACTTGGGTTAACATACAAAGATATTGTGATTATTTTTTTAATTACTTCTATGACAGTTTAACAGAACATTTATAGGAAGATGTTGTTTTCCAACTTGTCGGTAATATCATACATTCATACTATTCGATTAATATACGATTTCAAATACTTGGCTTTCGAATTCAATTTTTTGCTGCAATTTTTCTTTCAAATTCAATTATTTTTTGGGGGGCCGAAAGCTATTCCGGCCCCCCTTTATATAATATTGGGGGGGGCGCGGCCCCGATCCCCCTGCTTCCTACGCCCCTGCTGAGTGGACTACTAGGTGTTCTGTGTGGCCTAGTAAGTTCTGTACAGTTTTTTTTTAAATAATTAAGTGTATGACGTTTGATAGTGCTTTAACATGTACTAAGTTGCTATGGTGACAAATTCCCTTCAACATTTTCCAGTTGTTGTTTCTCTTCAAGTATGAATAGGCAGATTTAAAAAAATCTTTAATGGCTTTTTCTAAAAAAAGTATTGTTTTTGATAAACGATTTGGACATTACAGAATTTTGTAGTATTTGTGTAAAATTTCAGCATAGATTACACCACCTTTATTAAGTGGCATCAACAATTGACAATCATTTTGATGATCTGACACATAAATTACTAATGCATAAATTACTAATGCCACGAAATTAATTATTTAATGTACAGTAGCTGTACAAGTCTTTTTTGCGCACCAGAATACTTGTTATTTTGTTCAACAATTAAATTCGTCTGAATTATAATTTGTCGTCTAAAACGAAGGCGCATTAACGTCGACTGATCGACGAAGTTAATCTGAATTAAATGTAGCTTGCGTCGCATCCGGTTTCAAAAGGCCGGATGCAACGCAGGTTAAATTAAATGCGACGATTGTGCGAAGTATAAAGCAAGCCTTGTTCTATGTATTAATCTGTGTACATTTTGTTTCTTCTACAGCTATTGTCAGCAAAGTAAATCACCAAGAGACATGAATACAAGAGAGAACAGCACCACAGATTACTCGCTCTTTATTGGCTACGGAACAAAAGCTAAGAGAATTAAAGATCGCTGGGAGGCCACAAAACGGCTTTTACGCTTTGAAAATAACTATGTTGCCATGAAATGGCTATTGGATAGTTTTGTCGATGAATACCTGAAGTCAAAACAAATGGTCGACACCATTGTTGCCACAGCAGAATCGTCAAGGAAGGACAGAAAAGAAGAGGAAAGTGTACAAACAAGACAAATGGCGACACGAAGCCCTCTGAGAACACGCTTTGAAGAAGTCTCAGACATGTCTCAGAGGAAAGGACGGTTAGACATTTCTCCTCCAGCTAATGCAACACAGAGCAGTTTAAAAGATCACAAACCTCGACCAGTCCACGATGGAGTGCGGGTGGTGTCGGGTGGTGGTGAGAAGGGGTACATGCACCTTCAGGGACAATATTCATACAAGTACTGGTCCCCATATTACCCTTGGCCAAGTGCGGGTGTGCCTGTTAACCCCCGACTTATGCCCATTACTTCGTTACCTGCTTATTCTAGTTACATGGTGAAGACGCCAAGTTGTTCATCATTGACAACGCCACAAAGAGAGGAAGGGCATTTGAAGCGATGGGGAAGTGCAAGTGTGGTGAAAGACGTTGAAACCAACCCAGAAAAGATAGAAAAACGAGCGACTGTTAACCTAGGGTTTAAAACGAAGTCCATGCCCAATCTTCAGTGCATACCCAAAGAAGAAGCCGTATCAGATGAAGAGGAAGATACGGAGAGTGACCCTGAGAGTCAAGGGGACCTGATAGCTCTCTCTTCCTCTAGCTTATCTATGCCTAATTTACACAAAATACCAGGCGAGCGTGCCCCACATTTGTCTCCGCCATCAGGAAGGAGGTACAATGAACAACATCTTGGTGAAAGATTGGATTACTGTTCCCCATCTAGTTACTCAATGCCAAACCTACAAGCCATTCATGGAATGAACGTTGACGATAGGAAGAAGACTATACGCGACTTTGTGATAAACAGACTTACAGGTACACAGACTGATGGAGAACAGGGGGGTGTAAAGACTAAGATATTTAATCCCAATGGTTATTTTATGCCACCCAGGATCCACGATCCTGAGAAGAAGTTAGTGAAGCAAGATATTCGTCGTCGACTTTTGCAACGCATTGAGGCAAAACGCCAAAGCGAGGAAAGCCACACAGAGGTATCACCCAGCAAGAGAAATGAAAAGCTTTTCAATCCTGTGCAGAACAAGTTACCGAGGGTGTCCGAAAACAGGATGTGGACTAACAAAAGATTCCAGGGGGAATCAAAGACGAGAGGGGGTGGCTGTGGATTGGGTAAGGACGACAAGGTGAATAACAATTGGAAGGTGCCGGTCAGCGGCGTTGGTCAGTCAGGTGCAATACGTGATAGCAAAGGCATTACGTGGGATGATACACACATGAACAAAGTTCATGGTACAGGTTCAAGTATTTGGAATCCTGCTGACGTTCATGTGAAGAAAGAGGTCGTGTCTGAAGAAGCAGTGAATGGAAGCGAGGCTACTACATCCAACGGGAAGTCGCCCCCGGCTGTTTCTCCATCGAAGGTTGGTGGTCAAGAAGATGAGAAAATGGATGGCGGTGCACAGGAAGAGAACGAGAACGAGGAAAGCAGCGACAATGAAGAAGAAGAAAATATCGATGTAGAAAGTTACAAAGAAAGTGATGCAACAATGGATGACTCTGGTTGTAGTGAAAGTGAACTTGATGGTACATGGTGAGTTTAGGCAACTTGTTTCGCAACATGATTGCGTTATTTGTTGTACCGTGAAGTTGCGCATATTACTAAAACTAAACCTCTAAACCTAAACAGTAACCGAGATTCCCAAACCCCCACCCTATCGACTCCCCAACTTAGTTGTCCAAACTTATAACCCTAAACCCTTGTAGGATGCGCAGAACATATAAAAGTTAGGGCTATGTATTTGCTCGTTAGGGCAATGAATTTGCTCGTTAGGGCAATGTATTTGCTGGTTAGGGCAATGTATTTGCTGGTTAGGGCAATGTATTTGCTGGTTAGGGCAATGTATTTGCTGGTTAGGGCAATGTATTTGCTCGTTAGGGCAATGTATTTGCTGGTTAGGGCAATGTATTTGCTCGTCAGGGCAATGTATTTGCTCGTCAGGGCAATGTATTTGCTGGTTAGGGCAATGTATTTGCTGGTCAGGGCAATGTATTTGCTCGTCAGGGCAATGTATTTGCTGGTTAGGGCAATGTATTTGCTCGTTAGGGCAATGTATTTGCTGGTTAGGGCTATGTATTTGCTCGTTAGGGCAATGTATTTGCTGGTTAGGGCAATGTATTTGCTCGTTAGGGCAATGTATTTGCTGGTTAGGGCTATGTATTTGCTCGTCAGGGCAATGTATTTGCTCGTCAGGGCAATGTATTTGCTTGTTAGGGCAATGTATTTGCTTGTTAGGGCAATGTATTTGCTCATTAGGGCAATGTATTTGCTCGTCCGGGCAATGTATTTGCTCATTAGGGCAATGTATTTGCTCGTTAGGGCAATGTATTTGCTCGTCAGGGCAATGTATTTGCTCGTCAGGGCAATGTATTTGCTCGTCAGGGCTATGTATTTGCTCGTCAGGGCAATGTATTTGCTCGTTAGGGCAATGTATTTGCTCATTAGGGCAATGTATTTGCTCATTAGGGCAATGTATTTGCTCATTAGGGCAATGTATTTGCTCGTTAGGGCAATGTATTTGCTCGTTAGGGCAATGTATATTTGCTCGTCAGGGCAATGAATTTGCTCGTTAGGGCAATGTATTTGCTCGTTAGAGCAATGTATTTGCTCGTTAGGGCAATGTATTTGCTCGTTAGGGCAATGTATTTGCTCGATAGGGCAATGAATTTGCTCGTCAGGGCAATGAATTTGCTCATTAGGGCAATGTATTTGCTCGTTAGGGCAATGTATTTGCTCGTTAGGGCAATGTATTTGCTCGTTAGGGCAATGTATTTGCTCGTCAGGGCAATGTATTTGCTCATTAGGGCAATGAATTTGCTCGTCAGGGCAATGTATTTGCTCGTCAGGGCAATGTATTTGCTCGTTAGGGCAATGTATTTGCTCGATAGGGCAATGAATTTGCTCGTCAGGGCAATGTATTTGCTCGTTAGAGCAATGTATTTGCTCGTCAGGGCAATGAATTTGCTCGTTAGAGCAATGTATTTGCTCGTTAAAGGGGCAGTGTCATGAGACGCATGCATGCGCCAGTTTTATGATGAAACTTGAAAAAGTTAGGCTAACTTTTTCAAGTTATTATTTCCAATATGGTGTCTATAGAGGGCGGAAACCATGGTGAAAGCAGAGAAACCATTCCGCCCGCTATAGAAGCCATATTGGAAATAATAACTTGAAAAAGTTAGCCTAACTCTTGAAAAAGTTAGCCTAACTTTTTCAAGTTTTATCATAAAACTGGCGCATGAGCGTCTCATGACACTGCCCCTTTAAGGCAATGTATTCTCTTCCCATGACCTTATATGGAATACGTACTATAAGTCCATACCCACGCCGTCACTAACGAACGCAGACACTATCGCAAACACAAACGCAGACACAAACACGAACGCAAAAACAAACACGAACGCAGACACAAACACGAACGCAGACACAAACACGATCGCAAACACGAACGCAAACACGAACGCAGACACGAACACGAACGCAGACACGAACACGAACCATCAATATAGATGAATGGACAAGAGGTTTTTTGAACTAATTAGCGCTGTTGGACTTTTTTATGTATTTTAGTGAGGACGGCAAAAAAAATAAAAGAACAAGAAAACCTGACAATCCAAAAAAAAGGCTTAAAGCAATGTGAAACATCTCCTTCAGTAAAGTAGTATGCCATCGAGAACCACGAGGCACCTCACCACCTCTCTTCTGTCTTTTTCTCGCATTTACCTACATTTATGTAAATACAATAGTATCGAGTTCTTAAATAATATAATGTAGTTTTTATCACGTGAAGAGAGTGATGAACTGCAGTTTGTATATATTTGGAGTTAAGTAAATCATGTCTCCCCTATATATCTCTAATGTGAAACTCTATTCAAACTACATCAACTGGCATGAACTGTAAACATCGTAGTTCTTAAACAAATATTTCAATTTAATCAAATCACTCTACTAAGTTGAAAAGTATAATGAAGTGGACGTTTGACGTTCAGAAAATTAGATGATTTCTTTTGACAATTAAAAAATAATCTGATAACTTGATTGTATCAAATCTTTGAAGGTTGGGGGATTAGTAGAACATCTTGTGCATTTTTATCTTAGAAATGTTAGACCCTGTATGAGAATATTATCCACGCCGTCCTTTTAGCTTTAGATTTGACATGTTAGACCCTGTATGAGAATATTATCCACGCCGTCCTTTTAGCTTTAGATTTGACTATGAGTAGGACTACAACTACGAGATTTGTCTTTTTTGTGAGATTTAATAAGCGCCGCGTCAAAGTCTATTTAATAAGCAAGGTGAAGGCTAAAAGAGATGACTCAAAAAGACCTCATTTTCAAGAACTAGTCTAACCCTAATCCCAATAATAATCCTAACCCAACCTTGATCCTAACCTTAAACCTAATTCTAACCATAGTTAACCCTAACCTAACCAAAAATAAAGACCAAACAAAAACAGAAAGGTCCTTTTGAGTCATCCCTTTTAGCCTAAACCAATAAGCAACGCGGCTGAGTTTGACTTCAGCTGGCGCTTAGCCTGCGATGCAGGCGTTGGGGCGGGCGTGTTGGGGTTGGGGCGGGCAATAACCCCTAAACGCCTGCTTCGCAGGCTAGCTGGCGCTCTATTGATATCCTTGGCCTCCCCTAGCCTACCCTGTGAGCAGAGTCTTCTTTTCCTTTGTTTCCCCCTGCACCATGGATATGGCATGGAGCCTGCACACATGCCGATTTTCCTGGTGAAGGCTAAAAGGGATGACTATTCACATTTTCTAGAACTACTAATCTCGACCCAAACCTTGATCGTAATCTTAAACCTAACCGTAGCCAACCCTAACCTAACGAAAAATAAAGACCAGACAAAAACAGAAAGGTCCTTTTGCGTCATCCCTTTTAGCCATCCCCGATTTTCCTTCCATCCTACAAAAGAAGAGCCCGCGGAGGAGGAGGCAGGTCAGGTGCGGACATGACGCATTTTATATGTGTTCACGTTGGACAACGAAGTGAGCGATCATTAGAAGCTCCGAGTTTGCAAGCAAATTCAAACTGTGACGCTCGCGAAATAGGTTTAGTGTCTGGCCAATATAGTTTCTTTGTTAACATTAAATGCATCAGCATAAAATTTTGAATCTAGTTTGACGTCTTCCGCCGTTGGCTCTAATTATCTGAGAATCCATTATTAAGGGACCAAAGTCGCAGTAAATCTGTAGGTGGCCATGAATCGTTTTACCCAGTAATGTGAAAAATGTCTTCTGGTCCTCTTTATAGTAAAATTATTTTACTTTGTCGATGGTAAGAGCACATAATCCAACAAAAAACCTCATAGGATCCTCAGTGGGTCCCTTAGTAATGGCGGACTTCCGGCTTCATTTTCTGAACAATAGTTGCTCGATCCAGTCTTCTTTCGAGATCAGTGTGCGAGAAAAAAATTTGGGCCCCCATGTAGGGTATTAGGAGCGTCCGGGAAGATTCTCCGCCGCAAAAATGTTTGAATTTAGGGTCTCTGAAATGGCATTTCCTGCATTTTGAGAGCACTTTTGAGTAAAATCTAAAGAGCACAAAATCGCTTTTTTTGTAGTGTATCCGATATTTTTAAGAACATATTAATAATAGCACGATAATAAAAAGACGTAGTTTGCTAATGGGAGCAACCTTTCAGAATATTCGATTTGTAGTATATAATCTCCCGGTTCTCACGCAGAGCCACAAGTGTCATTACCTCCCCACGTGGGGTATTTAAATTTAGAATGCTTGGAGGGGGCGGAAAAGGGCCGATTGGACGGAAAAGGGCCGATCCAGAAAATTCTAATATTTTCTGCGTTGGAAAACTCTTTACTTTTGACCTAGTTCCATAATGATGCCATTTTAAATAGACATTTTTGCACATCTAAATTAGTCTTTACAACCTTGTTAGGAAGTAAAGATTATTTCGAATTGCCGACATTGTAAGTTACATCACGAGTAACCTAGTTACGAGTTCTGTTTATATAATGGTGGTAATACCGGGAGAAGAATTGGGTATATTACAAGTTTAAAAATGTATATATTCCAACACTCGAAATTCCCTTTACCATAATGCAGTTTAGGGACCATTCGTTCATTATTTATGCCCTGGGGCCTGGCAAGAAAGAGGGGTGGGTCATCATATATTTTTCACAGTTAGAGGGAGGGCCACATAGAAATTATAGGTTTAGGAGGGGGTCCATCTATTTTATTTTATTGTTGATTAATATCAATATACCCTTCTAAAATTGACATTTGATATCTACCTGATAAATTGTTATGGTCAACTTTCAATACTGTTCAGTTCTTACTTTAAGTTTACAATGCAGGGTTTGTTCTAGTGATCAAGGCCATAAGGTAAACTCAATGATTATAATTTAATATGTTATTATTTTTGTATTTGTGCAAAAGGTAGAAGGGGGGTTGTATTTTTAAATCTTATGTGCAAGCAACCTAGTACCCAGGGTCTCATACATGATCTCATCTCCGCTCGCCATGTGCAAGGGGGGTCATGGAATTTTCTTTTTGTATTAAAGAGGTTCAGAAGGTTTTGTTCAAGGTATTGATGAATCTTGCCAGGCTACCCCCGGGCATAAATAATGAATGGTCCCTTAATCGAGTGAAATGCCAAATATTACCTATAATAAAAGTAAGTTTTTTTATACTTTTTTATAGTGTACTGTAAGATAATTATTGTTAACCATCGTCGACCTGTAATTTAGTAAGAAAGTGTTGCTGTCCAAACTGCATTAAAAATAATTTTCTCCTTACGGTCACGGAAGCGAAAATTTTGAACGTTTTTGATTGGTCGTTCTTGGAATGAATGAGCACCCAGTGCAGCCAATCAAAAGTGGTGTTATTAAATCTATGTTATAATACAAGATGGCGGACGTAAAACAAGGAGATTTTTATGATTTCCTCAAATGAGAGGCTCGACGATGCTTGTAGATTTTTGTCATGGCCTTTGGGACACCAGGATCGATAGTGACGTCGTAAGCAGTGATGGTTATGAAGTTTCTAATCTCATATCGAGAGATAAAAGCAAAAAACAAAAAGGCTTTTTGGCAGCTGGTTTTGTCAAACCTGTCGTGACAATTCTTCTCTCTTTTCCCTTTCCTGTTGATCTCTACGCTCTAAATATAAGCCCACGGGTAGGTGCCCAGAAAACATGCGGGCTGGAGATCTTTGCTGCAAGCTTGAATGCAAGAGATCATCAAGATGTTAATAGACCAAATGCGGTTATAATTACAGAAGATAGTGGAACGGAACATCTTCAGGGTAGTACACCTAGGCCAAGAATTCCGAGAACTAATAAGAATTGTTGGGACTTTTCAGGACTTCATCACTACCAAAATGATCTTAACATAAACAATATCAAGCAAGAGTTCAAGAATTTATTTGTTCAAATTTTACAAGTTCGAATACCAGAAGGCAAGATTGGTCATTTTCTAAATCCTTGTTTCCAGCCCCCTCCACAAGTTCAATGTGACAGCAGAATTGTGGAAAATGCTTGTGCAGACGTCCACAAATGTATGTTACAACAAGGGCGTCTTTTGCGTCGTATTTCACACTTGGTTGTCAGAATAACTCAAGTTCACAAATGTTCTGTGCCATGTATTGGAGCTGTTGAGGTTTTGGGCCAGCCAGCCCAAAATTGTGGTACATTTGTGATGAATTATGCAACACTCATTAGCTCAAGGTTAAAAGTAGAAAAACAAGAAGTTCCAAATGGATTATATACTTTGCTTGAGGCTGGTAGACAAGCCCTCTGCATTGGTTCTAGGGATGGACCATCTCTAGCTACACTAACTGATACAAGCTTACCAAATGGTACAAGCTCTCTCAATGAGCACATCCCAGAAGATTTCATTGATCCAATAACTTTGAGCATTATGTCTCTGCCTGTTTTGTTGCCATCTGGAACAACCATTGATCAGACAACACTAGAAAGACACATAAATTCTGAAAAAAATTGGGGCCGTCCTCCAAGTGATCCATTTACAGGTCTTCCCTTAGGGTCAAAGGTTATCCCAAATTCTGCACTGAAATTTCGGATTGATAACTTCTTGTTGTCGTCTGATGTCAGTGTCGGTAATCTGGGACGTACTGTGGGCTCAATCTTGGATTGCAAAAGCATGACCAAGGTCAAAGTTAATGGTTTCAAATTGCAGAAAAATCAGTTACTTCAAAAGATTTCTGGGAAAAATAAAAGGAGTGTCATTGTTAATGAATCAGATGATAGCCAAGCACCAGCTGTAAAAAGACAGAAGACAGGTTTGTATGTCTTTACTATGTCCATATATTCATGATACAGTAATTACTAATTCAGTAGATTATGTTATCCTGCAGATGATTCTAAAATACTGAGTATCTTCCTTCCTATTATATAATGCAAGATGGAGGGTGAAGATAAAGGAACTGACAACTAAGTCAACTAGTTTCTTTCTCTTTGACAATAAGTAAAATTATTATCCAATTTATTACTCAATTTATTTTATCTAATTCAGGTGACCTCGACAAGGCTTTGGAAGAAGCCCTAAATACTCGACGACAACCTGCTATCTTTAATCACAATTTGTCAGTGTCTTCACTGGTCAAGAAATATGGATCCAAATCAAATGGTAACTTTTTTTACAGTTGTAACTCATTCTAGATTTATTTAGGTTATAAGTTCAGTAGTTGCAGCACAACTTGTCCCAGGTTTAAATACTGTAATTAACCTTGCCCTGCACCATCTAAGGTCTAGTGGCTCAAAGGTTAGAGCATCTGGCTAGCATTCAGTAGGTTGCAGGTTCGAGTCCTGTGTTTGAGCTCAGAGTTTTTCTGAGTATTGACAACTTAACACAGCTTGTAAAACCTTTGCAACATTATCATTCTAGATTTATTAATTACTGTATATACAATGATACAAAATTAAAAATACATTTGGGTGGCACGACCAGCAACCTTTTGACTGTTTACGTGTGAAGAAACATCTTTATCTTAAGATATTTTGTTAGATATAGCATGGATAGTAAATAGACTGGATAGGAAACTAAGATCACGTGCAACGTTTCCAGCATGCTGATTGGTTTAGGCACCAGTTGGTCGCGTGAAAACCTAGTTGCAAATCGTGATGTCACAAAATCACCATAAATCGCAACGTTTAGCAATAATACAGCTGAAAATGATAGTCAAACTACCAAAAAATATCACAATGCCACTTTACGATGGAATATCCGACTACCATTACTCATTTTAGGCGAAAAGATCCAACTTTAGACGGTGAAAAACACGTCCCAAATTTCAACTAAAACAACGGTAGTTTTGCGACGCCAGTTTCTTCACCACAAAACGAAAACAGCTGAAACAAAGACGAACAACATTTACCTCGATCATTTGGTCGTGGCTTAGGCAGGTTTGTAAGACGATGAAACATTTTGGAATCTCAATATAGCTACTTGAATACGAAAATATGGAGAAGTCGAAGAGAAACTCAGCAAAATCTGTGTACTCGTGACATCTTCGTGACATCACGAATTTCAACTAGGTTTTCACGCTGACGTCAACCAGTTTCCTATCCAGTCTATTTACTATCCATGGATATAGTAAAACACGTATTGGATTCATCTTCGCCCAAAATTACAAAATATTTAAGTCTCAATTTGCAATATTAGGCTTGACCTTCGGTCTCGTCCAATATTGAATTATCGACTTAAATATTTTGTAATATTGGGCTAAGAGGAATCCAATAAGTATTAATATATATACTGTACAGTTGTTTTACTGTTAAATTGTCTGAACTCATATTCACTTCTCTTAACAGAGAAAAACCGTGACACAGATGAAATTTCCCATGCAGCATGCCCTCATCAAGGACAAGACAGCATATTGTTTCAGTTGCCATGCCAACACATTATTTGCCGTAGATGCCTGACAGGTGCAGTGGGAAATAAGCAATGTCCCAACTGCAAAATAAACTTTGACAAGAAGAATGTAGCACGTGTACATTCAATATACACAAACACTTAGTCAGGAAGCAATAGGTTTAATGATTATACAGTACATGTATTAGAATTAAAGGCAGACTTTCTAATATACTAGTGGTTTTGGACGATTGCCGGGGCCAAAGAGACTGGGACGAGCGCGGTTTAACAGAGTAAAAAAACTAAAAGACGCAAAATTGCCATATTTTCGTGCCCTTTACACTTTTTTACATTCGATTTGAATAGTTTCTGTGCCTTTTACCCTGATTATTCCTGGTAAGAAATCTTCATACGTGTAGATTTCATCTTGTGATTGAAAAGACATCTTTTGTACCAGAAATAAGATAATATCAAGCCAAACGTAAATCGAAATCAAGTGTAACATTGTGGCAATAGATATACCCATTCATTGTAGATATACCAGGTGGAAAACGTAATTTAAAGATAAATATTAGAGCTCAGCAAATGACTTTGAGACAAGACATGATGTCATGATAAAAGAGATTTAATTGCTAACGTTTCGTTGCTTGCAGCGCAACATCATCAGATCAGCTCAACATCATCAACATCATCTTTTTTCTTGTCTCAAAGTCATTTGCTGGGCTCTAATATTTATCTTTAAATTAAGTGTAACATTTGTAAACAGTACGAAAATATGGCGATTTGGCGTCTTTTTGGAATGTTATTGTCGAGGTTATTGTGCTGTTAAACCGCGCTCGTCGATCGGCAATAACCTTGACTGATCGTCTAGTGGGACCAATTTAGCATTTCATTTCACGTGTTCGTTAAATATATCTAGATTTAATAACTTTGTAAGACTGTTATACTGTACGGAATTGTAAGCTTGAGAAATGCATATGTTGTAATCATAAGTTTTTGTGTACTGACTTGAGATGTCAACAGGGCCGGCCAATAGCGCTCCGTCGAGATGACGTCAGTACCGATGTTTGTCCGCTTTTACCCATAATTCGTGCGGCCATAACAAAAGAAATAGCTCATTTGCAATCATTTGTGAGTCAAATTTGGTTTGTTTGTCCGCTTTTTGAGCTATTAATAGCAGCCAGACTCTACGCTATTAGGGTTGGGAGCACAGCGGTTTCACCATGAGCGCAAAGGAAAAATTGAACTTTGCTAAGAAAAAAGATAGATAGGATTAAATTATCTTCCTTTTTCCTCGCTGCCTTAAAAAGTCCCCCTATGGCAGAAGCGGCATATGCCAGGCCAGGGGCCCTGCGCTTTCTCATTCGCAATTTTAATTTCACGCGTTTTTTTCTAGAAAGCACGCGGTCCCCGGTAAACGTGCCGGACTTTTTAAGGCACGGGGCTTTTTAAGCGGGTTAATCGGTACCGTTTTAAACTCGACAACGATGTCTGACGTCATTCCGGTTTCCGTAGCCTGATGAGAGGCAATCTCGGATGAGAGGCTCTTTGGCGTTTGCGTATCCGTGGCATTAGCCTTGTTAACCAGTTATATACCTTATTCTTTAGAAATCACGCGATTTTTATCCCAGAGGTTTCTATAGACAACTCGTCCTCATTGTCTATGAGCAATTAGTAGAAACTGACCATGGGCTATTACAAATGCTGCATTCTGATTGGCTACTCAACCGTTGTCTATTCGTGATAGACAACGTTTGGGAAACGCGTTCAAAACAATGTCAGAAAACTCTCGTTTTGGGGAGGTTTCAGATGAGTTTTTGGATAATTTTTTGGAGAATGTATGATTTGTAATAGTCCACTAATTTGTTTCTACTAAAACTTCGCCTTCGTTGACTATTCGCTCATAGACAACGAGGACGAGTTGTCTAATTGTTAAATAGTCAACGGAAGGCGAAGCCTGAGTTGACTATTCACTCATAGACAATGAGGACGAGTTGTCTAATGGTTTTAGTAGAAATAAATTAGTGGACTATCACAAATCATGCTTCTCCAAAACATTATCCAAAAACTCATCTTAAACCTCCCCAAAACGAGAGTTTCTTGCCATTGTTTTGAGCGCGTTTCGCCAAAATAGACAACGGTTGATACCATGGTCCCAAATTAAAATTGAGGATTTGTGATAGAAACTTGTCAATTTATACTGAAGATATATATAAACTTTCGCCTATATAAATATCCCCAAATTTAAAACATAGTGGCTAACCCAAACCTTACCCGAATCCTAACCCTAACCCTCCACCTAATATATACTAACCCTAACTCTTACGATAATGTTTCATTTTAGAAATAACAGCTGATTTTAATTTCGACTTTCTACCGATAGTCTATGTGACGTCATTTCGGGATTTTATATGAATAATTCAACCAGATCATCGCTTCGCGACCTCACGCGCGATGGGCGAATTTGCCTGATCCTCAGTAAAAGAAGCCGGAAGTCCGCCATTAATACTAAGGGACCAACTGAGAATCCTATGAGGTTTTTTGATGGTTTATGTGCTCTTACCATCGACAAAATAAAATAATATTACTATAAAGAGGACCAGAAAACATTTTCAAATTACTGGGTAAAACGATTCATCGCCTAGCAATGGCCGCCGTTGGCTCTAATTAACCAGTGAGAGAAGCCTGATATGAGACGTCAAATTAGGTTGAAGATTTTATTCATTTAATGTTAACAAAGAAACTATATTGGCCAGACACTAAACCTATTTTGCTAGCGTCACAGTTTGATTTGCTTGCAAACTCGGAGTTTCTAATGATCTCTCGTTAATTTACATTATGCAAATATGCAGGCTTCAAAATCAGCTCATCAGATACAATAGAAAGCTCAATCCAGTCTTTATTTAGAGATCAGTGCTTGCAACAAGTTCACCAATTTACGCCGCTCGAACGACGCTGTCGACTGCAAAAAAAATACCATACGTAAAAGTCTAGGCCAGGGTTGCCAGCAGATCTGAGCCCGAAGTGGCCAAATTCAAGATCAAAAGAAGCCAAAAAGGGCCAAACTCAAACCCAATCTCCTACCCAGAGGATCGCGCCCAGCGCGAAGCTGAATACGTAATTTTTAAGCGTAATGGCACTATGGAGTAATACATATCATTGTACAAGAACTCAGAAATCTGTTTATTACATCTTTAAATAAGAAATATTTATGAAATTTCATAAGGAAAATAACTTTATTATTTGACAACATTTCGATGTTTTACACTTTTATTCCACCTTCACTCAGCAGTCAGCATGCATATCCCCGAATACAGCACAGCGATAGTTTCTAAGTCATATGAATTATGAAGTCAGTGACTCAGTTAGTAGTGCACACATTGTTTTAGTTTGAAGTTCTGAATACTTTGAAGTTCGAATCGAAATTTTCGTCTTTTTCGAACGGAAAAATCCTTTATATATCTCAGCGGATCAAAATTCTTGATATGTGATTGGTTGAAAAATAATCGGACCTCTGCGAAGACAGGTAGCGCGAATCTGAATTCTGATTGGTTTATAGTGATCCGACCAACGGCGAAGCTTTTCATTCAATATTAATGGTGCGGTGCATTGTCATAGAGTTCAGACTGGGAAATTGTCCATAGTTACTCGAATTTACTCCATACTTTTGAAAAAAGCCAAAAATAAGCCAAAAAATAGGAATAGGCCAAATAGAATTTTTGGAAGCCAAACCACAATAAAAGAAGCCAAAATCGAGAAATTTGGCCTAAAAAAGGCCAAATTGGCAACCCTGGTCTAGGCGACGTGTACAATGTTTGCGCGCGCATTGTTAAACTTTTTTACCGCTAACGTTTTTGGTTTTTACCGCTGTCCTTGAGTACCGAAGTAATTTTTCTTTGCAAGATGGCCGCCGCCATAGAAGTGTCTCAGTTGTTTACTGATCTTGAACACTGTGGCATTGACGGAAATTATCTAAAAGGACTGAAGATTGCCAATAAAAGTAATATACATTTAATTGTTTTACTAAAATAAATCGTTGTTCCACAATTTAATACTATTTTATGTATTAGTTTTAAGCATTATTACCGATAATAAAGTTCGGCGAGTTCGCTCTTCCATATTTTATTGTTTTCTTTTTCTATTCAGTTCTAGAAAAGTTCCCCAATGATAAAGATGCCTTTCAGTGTAAGATTATTTGCTTTATGCAGCAAGGGAAGTTTCACGATGCTCTTCAAATTTTAAAGTCCAATCGTACTAAGAAAGGGTTAGTTATTTTTTTTATTATTAGTCCCAGGAGTGATCAGCATCTACTGTAACTTCTCCTAATAATAGCAATAGAGGTAATGAGAATAAAGGAAATGATCACTAAATAGATAAACTGACATGTTTTTAAAACAACTTCTCCCAAATAGTAATATAATAATTTTTTGGAGGCCAACAAGGAGAATTTGTATGCTGAATTGCTGAAACTGTGATAATGGATTAAATAATGATAATTTAGGATAATTTAGTATAGACAATACATGGACGATCGTCAAGCTCATACAGTATCCTCTGAAAAGTCCCAGATAGCAATCAAAGCTGTAACTTTCTGATTGCCAACAAGGTGCATTGAACCATTGTGGTACCAAGACTCATGAGAGATGCCGATGGAGAGCGAAGGTTACAATGATATATATACTGTTTCAATTTATATATGTACTGTTTATGCAGCATTCACTACACATCAGTAATGCTTGACAATCATCGATGTATTGCCTGACATGTCTACTCCAGGTCTCAGAATTAGCTAAAAATCGGGTCGGCAAAGTTTTAACCACGATTTTGTGAACATAGCCTGTTAGCTACAATTGCACCATTGCGGCATCTTAGGAGCCTAGAAACTAAGACATGAGCACCTGCGGTAAACCAACTACATATCAAAATGGTAGTGATCACATTTCGGTAGCTTATGATTTACTATTGAAATTACTCTGGATATCAAGAGAGAAGTTTAGCATACATTTTCTAACAAATTTGATAACAAATTGATGGTATTAATAATAATAATAATATTTATTAGGATAAGTGTTCTTCAGTGGGTTCTGCATAACAAAGTGTACACCTGCAGGCTGCATGGCTCAAAATAACGACTGGTAGGTCGCCAGTCAAAATGACGGCGGTCAACTTAATTTTAGCTCGGTCAAAATCTGTTTTTGACCGGTCATTAATATACGCATACACTTACAGTGAAACAAATTATAATGAATTTGTTTCGAGACATCGCTTTTATTGTTTCATGTTTTAAACGCTCAAGACGTTAGCAATCACATTGTAAAAGTGAACAGGCAACGTTATCATCGTTGATTAGGTGGTTGTTTTCTATATATTATATAATTTTAATATTGAGTAATAAACTTTACTCATTATACAGGTAGTCTTTGACGGAGTTAAATTTTTCATCCCACTTACTATATTTAGCCTAAAACGACTCGCCTACCTAAATAATTATTACCAATTAACAAATACCAAAAACACAAAAGAAACCAAAGCGTTATTCTTGTCAATTGTGTATAAATTGAACACATGTTAACTTTCAAAGTTAAGTCAAGAGCAGCACAAACTCTTCATTCCAACTCAGCTAGCTCTCTTGTCAAAGTGTTATCTTGCTTGACTGAGTCTGTACCCTCGACGTCACTACCCTCCTCCATTGCTTCCTTGTCTTCACTCTGCTCACCTCCTTCCTCTGAAACAAAATCGAAACCTTTCAAGTGCAACCAGCATATATTTACGTTTTGGACAAGAACAAACAATGTTGTTGTCGTACGAAACTTGACGTATACTTACAGTGAAATATTTGCGTACTCGCCATGAAATATACCTCGAAATATAAAGTCTTTCTCTGACAAGATTTCAGCAGATATGTCGATTTCAAATTCTATCGGAAGGCATACAAATGTGTCGACCGGTCAAAATGACCGGTGAGGTAAAAAAGTGACCGGTCAAGAGGCATTTTTGGCCGGTCATTGTCCGTTGACCGGCCGTTATTTTGAGCCCTGTACATGGGTGTATTCCATATAATATGAGCTCTGCACCAAAGATATCAACATTTGGCTTATCTTTTATGGCATTGCACCAAGATCTATGGTGTAGAGTAATGTACATGGAATGCAGATTGGAGAGATTGGAGTATACATGATAAAAATAAACATACTATATTATAATAATATAAAATTTATTTGAATGATGATGTTCTCAGAATTGAGCTGCCGTTTGAAGAAGCATATTGTAATTATCGTCTTAACAAGACCAAAGAAGCTTTGGAACTTTTGATTGCCATTGATGAACCATCTCTAAGAGAGAAGGAATTACTTGCACAAGTGGTAAGCATTAAAAAAGTAGAGTGATGTGTAGACAGTGTTTTGGATATATAGCAAAGTGAAAAGGTGGTAAACTACCAAGATTTTAGGAACAAAATACTGTCCTTTTGAGCAGAGCCCTTCATCTGCAGAGTTAGGCTTGTACTAGGGCCAACTAGGCTGATGCAATATTGAACGGGTATTCGTAGTCAAAGAGATCTGAATGATGCAGTCTTGCTACATCCTGAATTAGTGGATGTTGTCATGCTGTTTTCTGAACTTTACAACAATAATTGCCAAAATGATTCTATTGGTGTCTGTTTTTGAGAGATAGTGTGAAGTTGAAACTTTGATATTTTTGTTTATCGAAAATATCGATATATTGCATCAGCCTAGCTTGTACTGTACAGTATGTTCTGCTATCTTATAACAGAGATTTCTTACACTCTAATAAATACATTTACCAGCCACATTATTATATGGTCACATAATTCACTCCTACAATACAGTTCTGTGGAGTCGTGGACAATCATGCATGAAGCTCAAATCCACAGAAAATGTTTCTGAGAACCAAACAACAGTGATTGCAACATGCAACCTTTTGATTGCTGGTGAGACTAAACTTAATTGGGTTATGGATGGAGAGCAAAGGTTACAATGATGTACTAATTCAACTGATATACTTACTGCCTATATGGCAATCACTATATATCAGTAATGCTTGGGTGTGTTCTTATACATTGCTGAGGATTTGAGCTACATGTAGTTGATAATCATCTATGTATCATCTGTCCACTGCAAGCTCTCATATTCACTAGTCTATACAGTTGTTTGTTGAGAAATTACATAGTTACCTACCTTGACAAAGTTGAGAAATTACATATAAGTTACCAATACATATTCATTTCAGAATTTATAATTGTTTGTTTGAATTTAGTATTACAGACTAGAAGAATATCAGAAGTGTTTCAATTTATACACTGACCTAATCAAGAATTCCCAGGTATATAAATATGCAATTATTTCTAGTTGTGTTATAATATAATTATATTAAATGTTTGTGTGCTAATATTGGTCTATACCTACTGTATACAGGTAGTATTATGATGAGTATTAGTAAAAACTTACTAGTAGTCTACTGCAAATGCTGTAATCTGATTGGCTACGATACTCACTATCTAATTAACAATTAGACAACGAGCCCGAGTTGTCTATGAGCAGATAGTCATCTGCTCATAGACAACAAGGGCGAGTTGTCTAATTGTTTTAGTGTCAACCATAAACAACCTTTAATGTAAAAAAGTCTTATCAAACATTGTTCCAAATTTTCAGATATTCA
Source organism: Chrysogorgia sp. JL179-B06 (assembly GCA_035772405.1). NCBI lineage: Eukaryota > Metazoa > Cnidaria > Anthozoa > Scleralcyonacea > Chrysogorgiidae > Chrysogorgia > Chrysogorgia sp. JL179-B06. The sequence continues at coordinate 1,013,745 of JAYKKM010000216.1, read as the reverse complement.
AAATGTAGAGTACCTCGTGCACAAAAAACGAGATTGTAATTACTTTGCTTCAAATTTGGTGTAGATATACTCCATAGGCACAAGCAAATTCATTTTCTTATTCGAAAATGTCAAACTGAACAATTTTCCATTACTTTAGGGCCAATGTTTTCATCACTCGTATATAAATTTTAGCTGTCGCCATGTTTGGCCTAGATTTCAGAGTTAAAGTTACTGGAGTCAAAGTTACTGGATGCCGCAATAAAGAAATGCCTAATGGTTTCCGTGTTTGGATACTGTGATCCAAACATGTGGGATAATACAAGAATAAATAATACAAATAATAATACAAGAGAACAAGCAGCAAAACCTTAAGGAAGTTTTTGGTGGGAAATTTCCGTGTTTGGATGGCTTGATCCAAACATGGGTATTGACCAATCAGAACCTGCATAGCATTCATGTTATTTTATAAGAGGTATTCCAAACCAGTTTTCTTTTGTTACGTGCCACAAAAATTCCTCTTGTGACATCACATCTGTTAACTTTAACAGCAAAAAAGTCCATAAAGATGAAATTTTCAGCTGACAAGATATATTATGATTTTGCTCAGGAAGATCCAAATATTACAAATATGTAAAATCCCCAAATGTGAGATAGGCAGTTTAACTTGGGCTTGCACTTGTTAACTATATCACCTCATAAAAATTTGCGCTCATATTGTAATTGTTAAATATAAATTTAAGTGTTGTGCTGTGTAGGCAGTATAAATTAATACAAATGGTACTAAAAGTTTGGTGTACATCTGACCCACTAGTGTCTTATTGAGGCAAAACAATTAAAGTAGACTAGTCAAACACATGTACTGTCGTGTAGTCTATAAGTACCAGTGAGATTGTTTTAAAATAAAGAGCTCTGAGTTAAGGTATTCCTCAAGGATGCATAATTATTTTGTGTGGTAAGCATTTGTTATCTTGCTTTAGCTTAGTTTTGTTTATCTTAATGTTTAACATTGTATGTAATTGTCTGCTTTATTACTTTTAGGATGAATGTGGTGATGAGCGTGAAACTAACCTTGCAGCTGTTGTTGCAGCATCTCATTCTTTGCAAGAAATTGATATGGTATGTGATATAGAATTAAACATTTTGCAAGGGCATGAAGCGCCTGAAGTACAGTCAAGATTATATGACAACACATAAGTGAGATATATACTATATAGCATAGAACAGTAGGACTGGGGTACCAGTAATGAACAACCTTATACAGTACATTACATGTAGGGTACATTACTGGTGCCATTCCTTTGGAATGGAACAAAGCCAATTTCAGTGATCCCATTGGTTTCAAAGTTAATTGAATGTGCAGTTCAAATGCAGTCGCGTTCCTTACTGAAAATAATGTTCTATCAGTACATCAGTCCAGTTTCTGCATGGAAATGCCATTCCACCGAGACCGCTGTTACGTTTTTGTCAGATTACATACTGAAACACATGGTTAAACAGAATATGACTGGTGCTATTTTCATTGATCTAATGAAGCAGCTCTCGAAAACGAGGTCGGCATTCGGCAATGCCTAATGCCGACCTACAAGTAGATGCTGACCTGTTAATCCCCAAGGACGGCATATTTTTGCCGATATCAATCTAGTTCTTTTCAGGAGAAGAAATGCCACTTCTTCTTATGATTATAAGCGACATATTGTTGATGAAGGTGGTGAGAACTTGCTTGTATCTATTTTCCTTATTAATCTATTTTCCTTATTAATCTATTTTCCTTATTCCAATGTTGGCAAAACTACTTCTTTTTTTTCTGATATGCGACTTTCCTGGAGAACGTGATATTTGGGTTGTAAACTTCGGAAACTAAGGTAAATAATCAACAAGCATATGTGCATGCCTGCTGCTATTAAGATGCTTTGGTTGCCTTCTTCATGGGCTTGGAGGAGCTCTGAAATTATAATTCTATAGGTAGAAAGTGGCCTCCAAAAATGCCAAAAGGTGCTGACCTGGGTCGGATTAAGGTTGCCGACCTGGGTCGGATTAAGGTCAGCATTTTTTTGCCGACCCCAATATTGATTTTTTCGAGTGCTGAAATAAGGCTTTTGATCTCGTTGATCATCATTGTCTTCTTCATAAATTAACATTCATGCAAGAGTCTGCGGTAGCACCCCCGATAGCCCCGCGATTCCTGACCATACGCTGTATGGAACCGCACCTAATTGGGCACAGTGTCCTGAACCAATTCAACCTTTGGAGGGTGTAGCTCTGTCGGAGAGGGTTTTACGCTAATAGCTGAGGAACAGTTTACAGGACCCAGAGATCCACAAAGACGGGAGCGGTCTCATAGGTAGAGCAGCCCCAGGCGAGCCTAAACTCCCCAACTAACTTGTTACAATGTTGCCGAGAATTACCCTCTCCAACGCCACCCTCCAGCTAAGCTGGAGAAGGGATTCGAGGCACGAAACCTGCCCAAAGGCGTTTTCCCACCCCTGTGGTCACTCACGGCTCTTCTTGAAGATATCAAAGCCTGCCCCATTCCATCGAGGTTGTATCTGCTTGGTCGCCGCCCTTTTGCGTTATTGTCATCTCCGATGCTCATCACCAGATCGTCATTAGCTGGCCCGGTCCATTCTATCCCAGAGGGGTGTTAGGTAACTTTCTCGTCTTGGCTGGCTACCCGCATCACCTCATGAACACACTTGGTCGTTGGTCCAGCGATTCTTCCCTTCGATATTCGTTCTCCTCCACCCGTAGTCCACGACGCGTTTCCTGGTCTAATCCTGCAGGTGTTGATGTACCAGATGCGACGAAGTTGTCCGAACAAGCGAACTCACTGACCCGAAGTTTTTGTTTTAGATTTATCACTCGTTCAGGTGAACGGACTACCCCCAACAGGCTAGAAGCCCAATGATAGGGGTTCTGAGGGCCTACGATTTAAGGTCGTTATCAGAAGGTAACCAGAAAGCTGTCTAGCAAAGCGTCCGAAAGCTGTCGTGGTCGAGCAGCGGTATTCCAGCATCCGAAAGTGAAATAAAGCGTCAGCAGCGCAGTTACTCTAACGGGCGTGCGAAGCGCGGTGAAAATAACATGGTGGAGACCGGCCATGCGGGTAAGACTTTGGCACTTTGCAGAAAGTGCATGAGCTAAGACGTTCGGAACGTACAGCTGATGAGATTGTTGACCAAACACATGTTGCTACCGAGCGACAGGATGCGTAAAAGAACCTCAAACTACGTGAGACACATCAGGGCCGCAACCTTTTGTAACTTGAGACAGACCAGGCGCCAAGGCAATTGTAATCTGAAACAACTGAGGTGTCGCAGCAAATGTATCTGAGTCCCAGGAGGTGCATTGGCAATTATAATCCGAGACACAGCATCAGCGAGTGCAACCTGAGATACACATACGAAGCAGCAGCAGCTAAAACACCTCAGTAAATGTAACATAAGACACATCAGGTGTGGCATGGCAATTGGTCAGGTGTCGTAGCACTTGGAACCTCGAGACGCATCAGGTGTGGTGGCAAATTTAACCTAAGGCAGGGCAGGCGCAGCAGCAATTTGAACCTGAAACACGCGAAGTAGAGCAGCAGCAGTTAGAGCCCGGGACACATCCGGCGTAGCAGCAACTGTAACTCGAGACACATCAGGTGTCGCATGGCAATTGGCACGGCGGCAAATGTAACTTGAGACACATCAGGTGTGGCATGGCAATTGGCACGGCGGCAAATGTAACTTGAGACACAGCAGGTGTGGCATGGCAATTGGCACCCCGAGACACAGGTGAGGTAGAAGGGTAGCGAAGGTAAAATCCAGGGAAGACCCTGGGTAGCGGAGGTAAGACACTGGGTAGCGGAGGTAAGACCCTGGGTCGAGGTTGGTGTGGTGGCAATTGAACGTATAAGGCATGACAGGCACAGCAGCAATTGGAACCTGAAAACACGCGAAGTGCAGCAGCAATTGGACACCGGGACACATCCAGCGTAGCAGCAAGTGTAACCAGAGACACATCAGGGGCATAGGTAATGGCAAGCTGAGACACATCAAGTGCCGCGCGGCACATGAAAAACTGACAATTAAAATAACACAAATTATGTTGAAGCATGTATCAGGGATCAGCGCACAAAAAAATGGACAGCACCTGATAATGGACAGCACCTGATTATTGTGGGGAAATCGGATACTTGCATGCATGGCGGACAACGAAGGTGTGTTCGGATGAAAGTGATTGTAAGTTTAAGTACACCAGGGGTAAGTCATTACCAGTACAAACAGAGAGCACTCATGGGGCTGTGGCCAGCTTAGAACAAGAACCGCCCGCGAGGGGTGAGTCGTTGACGCCATGGTCAGCGTAAACAATAATACATTGCAGAACGAAGTAATAGCACAAAGCGAAACTCCTGGGAGGGAAGACCCCCACGACGGTCTATATATATACGAACCCGCACACAAGGCATAACCGGGGGAAAACTAGGATATCAGGGGGGAGTGAGCCGAAGAAAACCCTAGAACCCGGGGCCCACGAACCGATGAGACAACAACCAATCATACGAGGTAAGGAAAACAAGCGATCTACAACAGGAAAATATTTAACAGTTCGAAGTTATAGTAAGGAGTGCGGAGTACATCCTACGCAAAACGTGCCAGGTGGGATGAATGGCGCGGGCACTTATAGATAAGCGGTAAAATGGCAGTGAGCACCAAGCAGTCAACTATCCTGCAGAGAGCAACGGACAATCAATGCAATCAATCAATTTAACCAGATATAAGTAAACAAGCGGGCTGCTTAGTATAGAGACGGCAATAAAGCAGCGTAAACGGCGCTTCGCAACAAACTGATAAGATAAATGTCGAGGGCACTTATGATAAGCGGCAAATTGACAGCGAGCACAAAGCAATGTACGAACAAACCAAGGTCTCCGTGAAATAACTATCCTGCAGAGAGCAACGGATAAGCAAAGCAACCAAGAAATTTAACCAGATATAGGTAAACAAGCTGGCTTGGAACAGACGTTAATAAAGTAGCGTAAACAGCGCTTCGCAACAAAACTGAAAAGATGAAGGGCGAATTAAGGCCATAGCAAGGTTGTAAACAATTTCTAGTAGATAAGCGGTAAATCGACAGCGAGCACCAAGCAATTGTACGAACAAACCAAGTTCTCCGTGAAATAACTATTCTGCAGAGAGCAACGGATAAGCAAAGCAAGCAATGCAAGCAAGCAATTTAACCAGATATAGGTAAACAAGCTGGCTTAGAACAGATGGCAATAAAGCATCGTAAACAGCGCTTCGCAACAAAACTGAAAAGATGAAGGGCGAATTAAGGCACTTATAGCAAGGTAGTGAACCATTTCTAGGAGATAAGCGGTAAATTGGCAGCGAGTGCACCAAGCAATTGTACGAACAAACCAAGTTCTCCGTGAAATAACTATCCTGCAGAGCAACGGATATAAGCAATGCAAGTAATAAATTTAACCAGATATAGGTAAACAAGCTGGCTTAGAACAGACGGCAATAAAGCAGCGTAAACAGCGCTTCGCAACTGAAAGATGAATAGCGGAGGCATGACAAGGGTGCATTAAACTATTTCTAGGTGCCGAGATAAGCGGTAAATTGACAGCGAGCACCAAGCAATTGTACGAACAAACCAAGTTCTCCGTGAAAGAACTATCCTGCAGAGAGCAACGGATAAGCAAAGCAAGCAATGCAAGCAATAAATTTAACCAGATATATTGACAGACGGCAATAAAGCAGCGTAAACAGCGCTTCGCAATAAAACCGATAAGAGGAATCGATATAAGCGGAAAATTAACAGCAAGCACCAAGCAATGTATACGAACAAACCAAATTCTCCGTGAAAACAACTATCCTACAGAGAGCAACGGACATTAAGCATGCAATGTAAGCAATAAATTTAACCCGATATAGGTACAAGCTGGCTTAGTACAGACGGCAATAAAGCAGCGTAAATGGCGCTTCGCAACACAACTGATATAAAGAGCACACGGTTTACAACATAATAAACCCTGATTGACCAGGTACAAACCACAAGACCGGCTGATGCGGGTCTAAATTGAAGAGGTTAAGTTGAAAACCACTAAGAACGTTGCAAGCATTTCGGCCAAGTGAACCAGGCAGGATTTCGCAATATATCTGCACCGAATAAGTTGTGAAAGGCTTTGCAGCAGCATCTAACGCTTGTAGGCTTGGACAGAAACCGTTTGAACACAGGAAACGGTGTATATCTTCGAGCAGCGAAGTCAACGAAGTATCGTGTACGACGGACAGCGCACGAATAAGCCCTGAAGTGGAGGACCGTCAGATGCCACGAGTTTTGCATTGACGTAAGGCATTCAGTGCACACACCCTGAATACCTATAGGGTCCCAAGGGACCACAAGACCGGCAGCACACTTACTTTGCATGATGTTAATTATTTTTATTGCATAAATCCATCTTGAGCACTATGGTGTCCGAGGTCAGTGTTATAACTGGTCAAACACAAAGAACAAAATCTAACAAGGATCTGTCTTACAGCCTTCCCCTGAAATATGGTGTGCTTCAAGGTTCGATTTTGAGGCCATTATTTATTTTATACATTAACGATTGCCTCAGTGTTTATTACACTCCCAAATAAGTATGTATGCAGATGACACTGTGACATATTTTTCTTGTTCCGATCTTTGTAAGATTGAAGAGATCTTACAAGATGACTTAAACAGAGTGGAACAATGGATAATAGACAACAGGATGGTATTAAACCAGAGTAAAATCAAGGCTCTTGTGTTCGAACCAAACAAAAGCTTGATAGTGTGTCATCTTTTAATGTTAAGATGCACAGTAAGGCCATTGAAAGGGTTTCAAAATTAAGTTAAGTCTAAAAACCGTTACGTCTTGGGAAATGTACTTTTAGTCGTTTAGATACTCTGGAACATTATTGTTCAACTATCTATTTAAAACATCTAAAGTTCATTGTTATCTTTTAAGAGCCTTATTAGAGAGCATTATTTTTAAGTACAATATAAGGACCTTTATTAATTAGTTCCCAAGCTTTTGAGGTTGATGCGGATTGAGTAGAATGTCCCTTAAAAATCTTTGTGTCTACCCTAGCTGCATTATTCAGGATAGATTTGATTCGACGTGCAATAGAACATAGCTTAACTGTACTTACCCATCGATGGCTTTGCAGTTGAACCTATTAGTTGTATAACTACTAAAGTGAGTCATGAATTTAAGATGCGTTTATTATCATCCTATACTTTAATGCCCTTACTGGTACTGCTCTGAAACGCATCTCAGAGCTCAAGATGCTTGGTATCTGCTTCATGCGTTACCTTCCAGTTCCAAAGGACTTCAATTCCAATTGCTGGGTATCACAAAGACATCCACAGACATATCTTCTGTATTCTTTGCAAGGTGTGATGAAAACGAGAGCCTTTGCGTTCTGCATTGTCTCCAAGCTTATCTTAAACGGACAGAGCCATTTAGACCCGTCAATAAATCTATACAGGCTCAAAATCAAGTTCTTACTGATTATAGTTACCACACAGGTAAACCTCACAGAAATTTATTGTTCTATATTCTAGGCCCTATAGTTAAAATAGAAAGTTGGGTGATTAACTATAGTTATATTTGCCAAAGTGGGGCGAAGTGAATCAATACTGTTTTCGATACACCAGCTATGCCATTTCTTTCAGGCAGAGTTGTAAACTGGATTTGTGCCTGACCTCCAAGCTGCCAAACTGAGTTTGGTAGCGTCCTCACAAATACCCTCTGATTGTAGGGATTGTTAGATACATGCCACGCGGCCAGCTGCAGAGTTTCGTTCTCTATTAAGGGGTGAACATCCCCTTGAGGGTTGAGAAGCAACTTAGGGATCGATGGGAGAAGTGTTGGAAGTGAAATTGACATGGTTAATAGGTTGGTGAGGTGTTGTTCATGCGAAATCTTACGTGAATTCGGCAGTTTATATGTAACATCTTTTCCATCGGGGACTACAACCCACAGTCCACACACCTAGGACCATACACCTAGGCCCATACACCATACACCTAGGACCATACACCAGTGGACAAAAAATAAAAGTATGTGCTTTTTCGTCGTCAAAGAAATTGAGAGTTAATTCTCTTTCCGAATAAAAAAATCACTTATATGTCTTTCAATCTCGTTTGAGTTCATTTTCAAATGTTTTTAGAATATATACGGCTTATGTCGAGCGGTCCGTACTAGCGGTCCGTATGGGCTCATATGGACTGCTCGTTAGCCAATCAGAAAGCAGGATTTGGTAGGATACAGACCGGAAAAAATAAACATATTTATTTGCTAATTAGTTTTGAAGGCCACCATCATTAACAAATTGCTATAATTATAGATGCTGTATAATGCTATATATAATAAATTGCTATATGTTTACCCTGACATTATTACCCTATTATTATTATTATTATTATTACCCTATTATTATTATTATTACCCTATTATTATTATTATTATTATTATTAATATTATTATTATTATTATAGAATGTTGATGGTCTCAGAGAAGATACTTATGAACTATGTTATAATGCTGCTTGTCTGTCTATTGCCAAAGGAGAAATTGATGTCGCTGCTGATAAATTACTTAGGGCTGAAGGTATTTTAAGAAGGTTTAACGCTATTAATTCCACCCGGAAGGGGTGCAGAAGGAAAACTGAAAATTCTTGTTAAAGTTTCGTGACCCAACCAAATTTCCCTGGATGGTTTCATGACCCAACTATACATTTTGTTTTAGTTTCGTGACACAGCACATCTTAAATTTGCAATCATATAGTCTGCCATATAGAGCAAGGAAAACAATCAACTTTGTTTTCAGCCGGGTTTTCACATTCCTGAACTCTTAGTCTCGAACCACTGAAATCCAAACTATATACACATGTACATAATTTCTGGGGGCAAGGGGTTCTCAAAACAACTTTTCTTTGGGTGTGATATGGATATTTCTTGGATTTACATAGTGTCATAGTGTATATCAATTCCTATGTTATAAATATTTGTTTTCTTCGATTACTTTTGATACCAATCAAAAAGGTTTCATGGCGCATCAAAGTTTTCCAAATGTTTTCGAAGCCCCAGCACTTTTCCTTCTGCCCCCCTCCCTGGTGGAATTAATGACAGCTCCCTTAATGATAGAAAATAACAGAAATGAGAAAATAACCACGTATCTCCCATTTTACTGAATTATGTGTTTAGTGTATGTATATGGTAGTCTTAAATGTTCATTAACATCTCTTATTTCCAGAACTATGTAAGAAATCAATGGAGGAAGATGTGGTGAGTATGGACACCACTGTATTATTATAATACTTTATATCAGGTTAAATAACTTGTCCTTATTTTTGAAAGAATAGAAGTATAGGGCTCTGCTTATTAAAGTAAATACCTTGATCGTATTAATAGATTTTGATGTAATTAGATATAGAGACACTAAAAAGTGGAATAAGATTATTAATGACCCTAAGTATGCCTTATATGAACGATTGCCATATGCGCCACCTAAGAGAGGACGAGCTCCAAAGATCGTGGGCATCAACTTAGTCTTCCCAAGGTTAGATCTGAAAGATTCAAGATTGTTTGTCAACAGATGTCTTTTCCAGTTTGTATGAATTTGTCAAAACAAAAGTCAGATGGAGGAGAATTATTAGTAATTGTTGATCTTTTTATTCAGGATATGACTACAGATGAAACTGAGGCAGAGTTTGGAGTGCTAAGGTTGATGGCTTTAATGTTTTCCTTAATGTGAACATTGCTTTTGATCTATATAAGTTTGATTAAAATAGGTCTTAAGATTATCTTATTTCTTATTTTAGGGTCCAAAGAGGGTACACTTTTCAAATGCAAGGCAACGATAGTGAAGCCATGAGACTATACAACCATGTTCTTAAATCAAGGTTACTGATCAAATTATCAATAGAGCTTCATGTTTTTAACTTTCATTAAATACCATCCATTTTTAGATATTTTGCAGCTTAGTCCAGCGGCTAAGGTGAAAATAGAGTTACTAGTGCTGATGAATTTCTGATATAGAGGCAATGTAGATTTCTTCCTGGTTGCCACAAAATCGAGTTTTTCTTCCAATTTACCTATTAAAGTACTATCTTATAAAAAGATGAAAATTCAAAGTTCACTTTTAGCGAATATCACCTATATCATTAGAAAGTTCGCAAAAAACTATATGAAGGACATTCAAGCGGGTTGTACGATTTTCCAAGCTCATTTTGAGTTACAGAAGGCTAAACCCACTAAAAACAAGGATTTTGTAACATTTTGCGGCATTTTCCACATTTTTGAGCGTCAATAACTCAAAATAGGCTAAGAAAATCGTCCTACCCGCTTCATATAGTTTCATTTAGTTCTTTGCGAACTTCATATAGTTTTTTGCGAACTTTCTAATGATATGGGCTTAATGTTATAAGATAATACTTTAATAGGTAAATTGGAAGAAAAAGTCGATTTTGTGGCAACCAGGAAAAAATCTGCGTTGCCTCTATTTCAGAAAATCATCAGCACTAGTAACTCTATCTACATGCTTGTATCACAAAACGCACATTTTAGGCAAAATTTCGGGCTTAACCGCCGGGCTAGCTGGGCAGTTATTGAAAACATGGAAGTTGTGTTATTTGAGTTGTGAATTAACTATCTGTACTTTGGTACAACATTATTGATCTCTGCTTTTTCTCTTTCAGACCAAATGATATTACCATTAGTGCTGTTGCATCAAATAACATTGTCAGTTTGAACAAGGTAAGTGCTCTCTTTGTCTTTGATCATGTAGAGAAGTGACCATATTGCAAACAGTAGTTCTTTCAGATATGCTTATAGATCCTATTAAATATTTCCTGTCTGGCGCAGTCAAAATTGGTCGTATAAGACTGATTAAATCGTGAATCGAAAAACACGGTACACGGTAACGCAAGAGTAAAAATTGAAACTCGACAAGCGCCAGGCACCTGAGATCCACTCATACGCCAAGTTTGATTTGATTTGTAAACTTTTCTAGAAAAATGAAAGTTTTCAACCGTATTTATGAAAATTAATGCTAATTTATATTAACATAATGTGTCTTGTTCAAAGAGGTGGTTCAATTTTGGATGTTTTTCAGCCCGTCAGGAAAGAGTTACTAAGAACACAATGCGTCATTTGACATCAAACTCAGGCTTTAAATACATTCTCTTCGAATTTGTTTATAGCGGTAGGCTTTTGAATATTTTCAATATAATTCAATTGAATTTTTTTCAATTGAATTGCCTTTAACTCTTTCCTGTCCGGGAAAACCCATGAAGTTGTCAATCGAAAAACACGGCACACCGTAACACAAGATTAGAAATTGAAATTCGACAAGCGCCAGGGACATGAAATCCACTCACACACCAAGTTTGATTAGTTCTTGGTTTGAGTTAAAGGCAGAATTTGACATCAAGCGTGGAAAATGACACACACTTTGTACTTTTTGCTACACATTATTAATAATGCTACAAATTATTAATTTTGCTGTAGGACAGAGACATATTTGACTCCAAGAAGAAGATTAAAGTGGCAACCGCCGATGGAACTGAAAAAAAATTAAATCATTGTCAACGTCAACACATTGCTTATAACAAATGTCTGGTGCTGATGTACAGCAATCAGGTAAATAACACACTGTGTCGGTATTACATTAAGGACTTAGAAGCTGGCTTTTAGCCAGGATTCCAAAACTGGCCGTCCGAACGTTTTGGTTGGCGTGGCCATGTGGGACTAACATGAGATATCTGGAACGCGTTTTCTTTGACTTTGAGGAGTGAAAACCATGCTTGAAGTTGGTTTATAGAGACCACATAAAAGAAAACGTTACGATTCTAATGCTCTAGAATCGTAACGCCAATGTCAAATTGTGTTGAACTCATTCGTTATTAACAATTAATGAACTGTACTGTATGGTACGTTTACACACTGTAATTAGACATACATATATGGTAGGTAAGGAGACCTAGGAAGAAGAGTAAGGATTATGAGCCCACAAATCATTCCGCTGATAGTTTCTCGTCCTTAACATACATCTAAACTATAAATAGGGCAGATTAATCACAGTGTGTAAACAGGCTGTCTATTCAAAACTAAATGGGCAGTAACGTAATTGTGTTGCCGCCGGATTTCGTTGGCGGAAACGAAATCTCGTTTATGCAGATCTGTTTTTACGGAAACGCGTTTACGCCACCGTCACCGCAAGTGTTAACGCAGATAATCACATATACAGATAGGATTTGAAACACTGGGTGACAACAAGAGTTTTAAAGGCCAAGATTAAGACTTAGGTCTGTTTAAAGAGTGAGTGTCAGGGTAATGCATTGCGCGCTTGAATTTTTCTCGCCGGCCATTTTGTGGGACGCCTAATTCAAATCGTGATCCGAATCCGTCGATATCTTTGCAATCCTTTCGTTAAATGTGTTAGTTTGTCGATTTCCAAAGTGAAAATATACTAGACTGAATATTTGTTGTAAACTTCCGTATTAATCTATATGAAAACAATAACAAAAACCCACAATGCATGACCCTGACACTCACTCTTATGTTATGTTATAATATTCTTCAACAACTTAATTGATCGTGAATAATTTTTATGATTTATTTTAATTTTCTTGTTTTTAGTCAAATAGTTAAATGAAAGTCAAAGTAAAATTAAAAGCAACAATTTAACTGATTTAACCGATAAACTCAATAGCACTTACATCGAGTGCCTTATTATGAATATGATTATCCCTCTTTAACATGCTCTACTTTAATGTCAAATATGTTTGAAAACAGGCAACTACAAAGCTTACTTGATAGCGCCATAGTTAATAGAAATACATGGTCTGGAAACGCGGCAAACTTCAAAGGGGCTAACAACCGAACTGTGATTCATGTTGAGGGGGACCTGAAGGTGCACAAATCCTTTGTTTTAGGTTTATTAATATTTAAACAACCTTAAAGCCAAACATTGTTATTGGATAACTGCTTCATTATACAGAAAATACAATGTGTTCAGTAACCGTGAAAGTGCACAAACTGAACAATTAGAACGTTCTGGCGAAATAAGAACCATTGAAATAATTACAAAAATGTTAATCTCTGTTTTAATATTTCACATTTTTTGGTTCTTGGGTAACGATATTTCCTTCTGGGGTAACGCGATATCATTAACGTACTATATGTAACAAACTATGTTTGCGGTAACGCGCGTTTCGTTACTGCAATTGTGGACAGCCTGGTATATTTTGATTAGGATTAATAAACTCTTGTATTTTTAGAATGATGCTTGTCGCAAATCAGCCACAGAACTTCAAGAAAAGTATCCTGAAAGTGATTTTCCAGTCTTAGTACAAGCTGCATTGTTGTTTAGAGAAAAACAATCTCACAAAGCTATAAGCACATTGGAAGTATGTTGTGTACAATGTTGTCAAACTTGATATAAATATGCCAGAAACTTCAGAAAATAAGGCCACCGTAAATAAGCCTCCAACGTCTTAGATCCCAACAACCCCCCCCCCCCCCCCCCCCCAATATTAAAGACTTATTAACCGAGTGTAAGGTCTGTACGGGAAAGTATTTGCCTGAGGTTTTCGTACATACCAAGCAACGAAGGAGCGAGGTTTGTGCGATAAAACCGAAGGCTAATACTTTCTAGTACAGACCGAACAAACAAGGATAATAAAGTATTTATTATATGGCTTTAGCTAATTTTCTTCTCTATTTTAACGCTGTCTTCAACTTCTTCAGATGCTGCCGTTTACCTTACTTCGTCACTAGTATGTTTCGCTTCATTTTACATCAGTTAGGCATCAATTTTTCGTGCTTTTAGATGATTGAAAACTTTAAAGAAAAGCAATAATGTTGTTCCAGTATATTTCATTGCAAAGTATTTTCAATGAAGACGCCCAGTTCTCTTTTATTCTCATTCAAATCAACTCAGACATTTTCCCGCCAAAACGTACCAATCTTGATAAAGCGTATTGCCGTCGCAGTGTATAGGCTGGGAGCTGGCCAATACGCTTTTTTCCGGACCTCTCAGTGACCAATCAGCCTGTGTTATTTGGCGTACAGACCTGAAAACAAGCTCAGCCATATAATAAACTAAGGAATAGACCTCAGGCACACGAATGGATTTGTATGCATAAAGATATGTTCATGTTGAAAAACAAAGACTTTAATAGTTTTAATAGTGACACTACTATACTAAGTAAACTAACTAGCTTGATGATATTCATACCCAAATATTCTCCAAATATAAACCCTCTCTAAATATAAACCCTCTCCAAATATAATTCCTCTACAAATGTAAGCTCTCTGCAAATGTAAGCTCTCTCGAAATATAAGTCCTCTCCAAATATAAGCCCTCTCCAAATATAATTCCTCTACAAATGTAAGCTCTCTCCAAATGTAAGCTCTCTCCAAATATAAGTCCTCTCCAAATATAAGCCCTCTCTAAATATAAACCCTCTCCAAATATAAACCCTCTCCAAATATAATTCCTCTACAAATGTAAGCTCTCTCCAAATGTAAGCTCTCTCCAAATATAAGTCCTCTCTAAATATAAACCCTCTCTAAATATAAACCCTCTCCAAATATAAACCCTCTCCAAATATAATTCCTCTACAAATGTAAGCTCTCTGCAAATGTAAGCTCTCTCCAAATATAAGTCCTCTCCAAATATAAGCCCTCTCCAAATATTTTTCCTCTACAAATGTAAGCTCTCTCCAAATGTAAGCTCTCTCCAAATATAAGTCCTCTCTAAATATAAACCCTCTCTAAATATAAACCCTCTCTAAATATAAACCCTCTCCAAATATAAACCCTCTCCAAATATAATTCCTCTACAAATGTAAGCTCTCTGCAAATGTAAGCTCTCTCGAAATATAAGTCCTCTCCAAATATAAGCCCTCTCCAAATATAATTCCTCTACAAATGTAAGCTCTCTCCAAATGTAAGCTCTCTCCAAATATAAGTCCTCTCCAAATATAAGCCCTCTCTAAATATAAACCCTCTCCAAATATAAACCCTCTCCAAATATAATTCCTCTACAAATGTAAGCTCTCTCCAAATGTAAGCTCTCTCCAAATATAAGTCCTCTCTAAATATAAACCCTCTCTAAATATAAACCCTCTCCAAATATAAACCCTCTCCAAATATAATTCCTCTACAAATGTAAGCTCTCTGCAAATGTAAGCTCTCTCCAAATATAAGTCCTCTCCAAATATAAGCCCTCTCCAAATATTTTTCCTCTACAAATGTAAGCTCTCTCCAAATGTAAGCTCTCTCCAAATATAAGTCCTCTCTAAATATAAACCCTCTCTAAATATAAACCCTCTCTAAATATAAACCCTCTCCAAATATAAACCCTCTCTAAATATAAGCCCTCCAAATATAAACCCTCTCCAAATATAAACCCTCTCTAAATATAAACCCTCTCCAAATATAAACCCTCTCTAAATATAAACACTCTCTAAATATAAACTCTCTCTAAATATAAACCCTCTCCAAATATAAACCCTCTCCAAATATAAACCCTCTCTAAATATAAACTCTCTCCAAATATAAACCCTCTCCAAATATAAACTCTCTCCAAATATAAACCCTCTCTAAATATAAGCCCTCTCTAAATATAAACCCTCTCTAAATATAAACCCTCTCCAAATATAAACCCTCTCCAAATATAAACTCTCTCCAAATATAAAGTCTCTCCAAATATAAAGTCTCTCTAAATATAAACCCTCTCTAAATATAAACCCTCTCCAAATGTAAGCCCTCTCCAAATATAAACCCTCTCTAAATATAAACCCTCTCTAAATATAAACCCTCTCTAAATATAAACCCTCTCCAAATATAAACCCTCTCCAAATGTAAGCTCTCTCTAAATATAAACCCTCTCTAAATATAAACATTCTCCAAATACAAACCCTCTCTAAATATAAACCCTCTCCAAATCTAAACCCTCTCCAAATCTAAACCCTGTCCAAATATAAACCCTCTCCAAATATAAACCCTCTCCAAATGTAAGCTCTCTCCAAATATAAACCCTCTCTAAATATAAACCCTCTGCAAATATAAACCCTCTCTAAATATACACCCTCTCTAAATATACACCCTCTCCAAATGTAAGCTCTCCCTAAATATAAACCCTCTCCAAATATAAACCCTCTCCAAATTTAAGCTCTCTCCAAATATAAACCCTCTCTAAATATAAACCCTTTGCAAATATAAACCCTCTCTAAATATACACCCTCTCCAAATGTAAGCTCTCTCTAAATATAAACCCTCTCCAAATATAAACCCTCTCCAAATTTAAGCTCTCTCCAAATATAAGAACTCTCTAAATATAAACCCTCCCCAAATATAAGTCCTCTCTAAATATAAACTCTCTCTAAATATAAACCCTCGCTAAATATAAACCCTCGCTAAATATAAACCCTCTCCAAATATAAGCCCTCCAAATATAAACTCTCTCTCTAAATATAAACCCTCTCCAAATATAAACCCTCTCCAAATATAAACTCTCTCCAAATAAAACCCTCTACAAATGTAAGCTCTCTCCAAATATAAGCCCTCTCCAAATATAAGCCCTCTCTTATCCAGTTTAGTATGGTTATTATGGCCATGTTGTAATCAGTTGTGCCAGCAAGCTACATAATCTCTTTTTCCCTTTTCAGACGTATCTTGCTGCCCACCCTAAGTGTTCTATACAAGTCTCTCTTGCCTTAGTGGAACTTCATCTCCTACTTGGTAACGCAATACAAGCCTGTAGATGTTTGCATTCCATTGAACGTGTCAGGCACAGACCTGGAGTTGTGTCTGTTTTGGTGAATATTTACACACATGCAGGTGATGTTGATGCTGCTGTCAGACTACTTGATGATGCTGTGGTGCATGCTAAGAAAAATAAGGCAAGTGAATCATTTCATGGTGAAAATCATATCTATCTAAATACTGTGGAATTTTCAGTTGTACAGTATACTAGAAATACTAAAATACAAGAAATACGTTCCGCAATAACCCCTCCCCCGCCTTTTCTAGCAAACCCCCCAACCCCACCCGTAGAGTTTCTTTTCCTCCTCCATGGTCCTCAGACCCCGTCTGTCGATAACAAATCCCAAAAGGCCGGTTCGTCGTACGTAGATTTTGAACGTTATCTCGGCCAATATTTACTCAATTTCAATTCTGAAAACAGTTTTAGTCTAAATATCTATACGTGTGTATTTAAAAACCTACAGACAATTCTTGATGTCTTGCCACCTACAAAATATCAAAAATTGTCTGTAGGTGACGTAATTGTTAATTATCCGAGTTTATAATTTTTACAAGCTTTTCTTATAATTGTATAATAAAACAATTATTGGATTCGGCTTACGCATGATATCAATAATTATCCAGACCTCGGTCAGTGTTATCCGCCTCAGCGTTCGGCCCCGGAAGATAACATTGTCCTCGGTCTGGATAATTCTTGATATCATGCTCAGCCTCATCTAACAATTGTTTAATAGCAACTCTAATAGGTTGGTGAATCTAGTTATATTACTAGTTTTAGTAAAGTACATAATATTAATACTCGTGGCTCTACTAATAGTAATTTGAAGCTTCCAAAAGTGGCCACTAATGCTGGTAAACGTACGTTTGCCTATATATATATATTATATATATATATATATATATATATATATATATATATATATACAGTGTATATATATATATATATATATATATATATATATATATATATATATATATATATATATATATATATATATATATATAAAAAAGTAGAGTGCTGCGTAGACAGTGTTTTGAATATATAGCAAAGTGAAAAGGTGGTAAACTGCCAAGAATTTAGTGACGAGATACTGACGTTTCGAGCGGAGCCCTTCATCAGAGTAAGACGAGATGAAATGAAATAAATAGGGCTTATATATATGCCAAAAAAATGCACGGGAGATAAACAAACTAATAATTAATGAGATGGGAAACGTAAGATCATTTGCTATTTTTAACAGTCGATCAGCAAGCAGACTGAGGGGGCGGGAGAAATGACAGGTCCAATATTCAAGGGGTTAGGCGATAATATTAGCATAAGAAACAAAAAATTTGAAAAGGAATGAAAATGCATACGCGAATAATAAAAAATTAATAATAATAAAGGTTCCAAGCAAACTAAAATAACCAAAAACTTGTAGGAAATTAAATAAAAGAAAAACGTTCGTTAAGACCAAGAGGATGTGTGGTGCCAAGTTTAAAAATGAGACGCTTCTCTTGACGCTTGCGGTTATCGTTGCCACCGGAGATGGGAAGGATGGCACAGACTTTCATGTGTGAAACCAAATGGTTGGAGCTGTTGAAATGGCGGGCTACAGGTTTGTCACCATCATTGATCCTCACGGAACGAAGATGTTCAGCAAACCTGTCTGAAAGACGTCGCCCAGTTTCACCGATGTAGATTTTAGGGCATTTATCGCATGAAATGCAATAAATTATGTTGGTGGACGTGCATGAAAAAGCATGACGGATTGTGTGGTCGAATTTGGGGGCAGTAATAACTGTAGTGGGATTGAGAAAAGCGCATGTGTTACAGCGGGAACGGCCGCAAGAAAATGTTCCCGCTGGTGCCGAGGTATTTTGTTTAAGGGCACTATGTACTAAGGAGTCACGAATGTTTTTATTACGGCGAAAAGATACCAAAGGGTTGTCGGTGAAAATGGCTGACGTCTCAGGATCATTTTGTAAAATGTGAAAATTCCGATTAATAATATTTTTAACTTTAAAATTGAAAGGATGAAATGTTAGAACTAAAGGAATTTTATTGTTTGAAACTCGTTCCAAAGATGGTTCAAGGGCGTCTAAACGGGGGACGAGAAAAGCTTTCTCAACGGCGAGGTCTAAAAGGTTGGTAGGGTAACCACGTTGGACAAAAAAAGATCTCATTTCCATTGATTTGACTTGAAAATCTTGGTCGTCGCTACATAAGCGGCGAAGACGCAAGAATTGAGAGTAAGGGATGGATTGCTTAGTGTGGTTGGGATGAGAGGATGAAAATAGAAGATAACTATGGGAGTCAGTAGGCTTGTACGAGACCGACGTTTTCAGCGAATCACCATTAATCGAAATTAAAATATCAAGGAACGACACAGAGGTCTCGCTGATTTCCCACGTGAACTTCAGAGCAGGATGAAAATCATCAACAAAGTTGATGAACTGCTCTAAAAGGACACGTGAACACGACGCTGTTCCTAAACAGTCATCGATAAATCTTCCGAAAAAATCAGGCAAGGGACCCGTGTATTGTTCAAAGATCTGTTTTTCAACATAACCAACAAATAAATTAGCATAGCTTGGACCCATTTTGGTGCCCATCGCAACACCACTTATTTGTTGATAATGTTCACCATCAAACGAAAAATTGTTAAGGGTAAGCACTAGTTCTGCTAAGCGGAGTAACGTGGTTGTGGAGGGTTCTAAATTAGTGCGCTGATCAAAGAAAAACTTCAGAGCTTCAAGGCCATCACAATGGGGAATGACGGTGTATAAGGACTTGACGTCCATCGTGAAAATAAATTTATCGGAACTACTGAAACGTAACTGGTCGAAAATTTGCAAGGCATGTTTAGTATCTTTGATATAAGAAGGCAACTTCTTAACCAAAGGATACATAACGTTGTCTAGAAAACTGGAAACGAGCTCGGTGGGGCAACTACAAGCGGAAACAATCGGCCTGCCAGGATTGTTAGGTTTATGGATTTTAGGTAGGAAATATATGACAGGCGTTCTGGGGGTTGTTAATATAAGGTTAGATGCAGAGGCAGGCAATTCACCGGCTTGGATGAAATTCTTGATGGTAGTTTTGACGGATTTTTGGTGAGATTGAGTGGGATCGGAATTCAACTTAGTATAAAAGATGGTGTCGCTGAGTTGACGAAGAGCCTCTTGTCGATACAAGTCCGCTCTCCAGACAACTACAGCGCCACCTTTGTCCGCAGGTTTTATGACAACGTCATTTCGGCATCGTAATGAATTCAAAGCTAGAAGCTCTTCTTTGTTAAGGTTATGAACTTGTTTTCTGCGCGGAGGTTGCAATTTATCAATGTCATGGCGGCATTGTCTTACGAAAAGATCAAGGGATGAAAAATCACCTTCGGACGGAGACCAAGACGACTTCTTGGGGTTGAGTTCTTCGAAAATATCCTTATTGCTATTGAAAGTGGGCTTATCATGAAAAAAGGCTTTGAGGCGCATGCGGCGGAAGAAAGATTCGGTATCCTCTTTAACTGAAAATAGATCGATGGGCCCGGAGTTGGGAACAAACTTGAGACCTTTCGCAAGAAAAGATCTCTCGGGGTCAGATAATGGCAAATCAGAGGGAATAGTGAAAACTAGACGAGTGACTTCGTTAGAGGAACTAGTGCTTTGGGAGGGATTCGGGGAAGGACCCAGTAATTTGGCCAATTTGGACGCCTTAACGTCTTTAAGAAAAACATAGAGTCTGGAATTTAGCATGCGAATTTGTTGAACGATAGCGGTAAACAAAATAGGTGGGCAGACCTGGGAGAGAGAGGACTTACATCCCGAGATGTAGTCATCAGTATGTTGTAAATTACTGGACATAGATTTAATAGTGATACGCATCAAACGACGGGAATGACTCGAACAAGCCGCTGATATGTGATGGGAATAACGACGATCGATAGCGGGGAGATTAAAAGACAATAAATCAAAAGAGGATCTAAAACCGTAGGGAATGACCCCCCGATATAAACAACGACTAATAAAAGTAATGTGACTGGAAAAACGGGTTTTAGATAAAATAAGGTCAAACAAACGTAGAGCATGATTACTGATCGACGGTAAAAAAGGAAGCAAATAACTTACCATTTCGTGACGGAGACTTTGACGAAACTTCTTAAGGTTAGGCATAACAATACACGGGTCCCTTGCCTGATTTTTTCGGAAGATTTATCGATGACTGTTTAGGAACAGCGTCGTGTTCACGTGTCCTTTTAGAGCAGTTCATCAACTTTGTTGATGATTTTCATCCTGCTCTGAAGTTCACGTGGGAAATCAGCGAGACCTCTGTGTCGTTCCTTGATATTTTAATTTCGATTAATGGTGATTCGCTGAAAACGTCGGTCTCGTACAAGCCTACTGACTCCCATAGTTATCTTCTATTTTCATCCTCTCATCCCAACCACACTAAGCAATCCATCCCTTACTCTCAATTCTTGCGTCTTCGCCGCTTATGTAGCGACGACCAAGATTTTCAAGTCAAATCAATGGAAATGAGATCTTTTTTTGTCCAACGTGGTTACCCTACCAACCTTTTAGACCTCGCCGTTGAGAAAGCTTTTCTCGTCCCCCGTTTAGACGCCCTTGAACCATCTTTGGAACGAGTTTCAAACAATAAAATTCCTTTAGTTCTAACATTTCATCCTTTCAATTTTAAAGTTAAAAATATTATTAATCGGAATTTTCACATTTTACAAAATGATCCTGAGACGTCAGCCATTTTCACCGACAACCCTTTGGTATCTTTTCGCCGTAATAAAAACATTCGTGACTCCTTAGTACATAGTGCCCTTAAACAAAATACCTCGGCACCAGCGGGAACATTTTCTTGCGGCCGTTCCCGCTGTAACACATGCGCTTTTCTCAATCCCACTACAGTTATTACTGCCCCCAAATTCGACCACACAATCCGTCATGCTTTTTCATGCACGTCCACCAACATAATTTATTGCATTTCATGCGATAAATGCCCTAAAATCTACATCGGTGAAACTGGGCGACGTCTTTCAGACAGGTTTGCTGAACATCTTCGTTCCGTGAGGATCAATGATGGTGACAAACCTGTAGCCCGCCATTTCAACAGCTCCAACCATTTGGTTTCACACATGAAAGTCTGTGCCATCCTTCCCATCTCCGGTGGCAACGATAACCGCAAGCGTCAAGAGAAGCGTCTCATTTTTAAACTTGGCACCACACATCCTCTTGGTCTTAACGAACGTTTTTCTTTTATTTAATTTCCTACAAGTTTTTGGTTATTTTAGTTTGCTTGGAACCTTTATTATTATTAATTTTTTATTATTCGCGTATGCATTTTCATTCCTTTTCAAATTTTTTGTTTCTTATGCTAATATTATCGCCTAACCCCTTAAATATTGGACCTGTCATTTCTCCCGCCCCCTCAGTCTGCTTGCTGATCGACTGTTAAAAATAGCAAATGATCTTACGTTTCCCATCTCATTAATTATTAGTTTGTTTATCTCCCGTGCATTTGATTGGCTACTTTCTACTTGTGACACCCTTTTGGCATATATATAAGCCCTATTTATTTCATTTCATCTCGTCTTACTCTGATGAAGGGCTCCGCTCGAAACGTCAGTATCTCGTCACTAAATTCTTGGCAGTTTACCACCTTTTCACTTTGCTATATATATATATATATATATATATATATATCTTGTTTATTATTTTTACTTTGTATTTATAGTCTTATCACTTATGGCCCAGATGAAAATTACTCTGTGTAACTCTAGTCACCTGTGTAAATAAAGTGTATTATTATTATTATTATTACATGTCATATCTGGCTGCCTGAATGTTTTCAACAACTTTATTTTTGATTCATTAATTCTTTAGACGTCAGTTAGCCAAGAAGAATTGATGTGTTTATTGCGAGAGAACGTGGCGTACAAATTAAAACAAGGGAAAACGAAAGAGGCCGTGGACGTCCTGGCGTTCTTACATGAGTAAGAAAAGTAGAAGTAAAGAATGAAAAATATGTATATGTATATAATATATGCATATATATATATATATATATATATATATATATATATATATATATATATATATATATATATATATATATATATATATATATATATATATATATATATATTCATTTACATATTCATTTACATATTCATTTACATATTCATTTACATATACATATACATATACATATACATATACATATTGTATAATAATATTAATACCATTTCAATCAATTTTACTCATTCCTGATTGGCTAATGACATCAGTATTAAACTTAAATTTTTTTACTAGGTAAAAAAAATATACCCCTAGTAAAAATAATACCCCTAGTAAAAAAACATTCGGGATGTTTGATCAGTTTTTCCGCTTCGTAGTAAAATTTAGGGGTATTTAGGAACGCGTAAAATTGATTGAAAAGGTATTAAAAGGAAATAACACTTGTTCTCAAGAATTAATGAAAAATCGCACGCGTGTTTGGCGAAATATTCATAATACCACTCGTGCTTCGCACTCGTGGTATTATGAATATTTCGCCAAACACGCGTGCGATTTTTCATTAATTCTTCTCGAACCGTGTTATTTCCTATATACTAATATAGGATATATAGGAAAGGGTACGGAAGCCGAGAAGGGACAGTCAGAAATATTTTTTAAATCTCAATAGTTTTAAATCCGAAAATATCTTTTTGAAACCGTAAAAAAAATTTCAAATCCGAAAATATATTTCAAATCCCCAAAAATATATTTCATATCCGAAATATTTTTCAAATCCGAAAAATTCTCCAAGCCTGCTCCACCAATCATTCAGTCAGAGATTTCCCGAGAAGGTACTTCAAGTACCCCAAACAGTATGTAAGCTATGCTTAGCTATGGTTAGGCCTACTTAGCCCTGCTTAGCTATACTTAGCTATGCTTAGCTATGCTTAGCTATACTTAGTCCTGCTTAGCTATACTTAGCCCTGCTTAGAAATGCTTATCCCTGCTTAGCCATGCTAAGCAGGGCCAAGCACAGCTAAGCAGGACTAAGCAGGGCTAAGCAGGTCTAAACATACTGTACCTAAGCAGGGTGATTCTTTAGAACATAGTGTGATACATGTTTGGGGTACATGAAGTACCTTTCGGGGAAACCTCTGACTGAATATGATTGCTGGCGCAGGGTTTGAGAGTTTTCGGATTTGAAAAATATTTTCAGATTTTGAAAAATATTTTCAGATTTTGAAAAATATTTTCAGATTTTGAAAAATATTTTCAGATTTTGAAAAAAATATTTGGGGATTTGAAAAATATTTTCGGATTTTGCAAAAATATTTTCGGATTTTGAATATATTTTCGGATTTGAAAAATATTTTTGGATTTGAAATATATTTTCAGATTTGAGAAAATACTTGTGGATTTTACGGATTTCATAAAAATATTTTCGGATTTGAAAATAAATTTCGGATTTGAAAAAGTTTTGCGGATTTGAAATATATTTTCGGATTTGAAAAATATTTTTGGATTTGAAATATATTTTCGGATTTGAAAAAAGATTTGTGGATTTTACAGATTTCCAAAAAATATTTTCGGATTTAAAACTTTCATTGAGATTTTAAACAATTCTGATTGTCCCTTCTTGGCTTCCGTAAAAGGGAGAAAATAAAATTATTGTATCATGGCATTGAGTTTACATATCGTTAGATATAATTAGCTGGTCGCCATTCGATGTGTTGTTCATTTTTAGTTTGGATCCAAATAATATGAAAACTATTGCTCAGCTTGTCGCAGCGTATTCTCAAATCGATTCTAAAAAGGCTGAACAGTATCCTCTTAGAAATCATCCGTTTCTTAGAAATCATTAGTTTCTTTTTGTAATTTTAAGGAATATGATAAGGAAATTGAAAGATGACGATGATGATGTATATTTATATAGCGCTAACTCAATAATTATCCATAGCTCTTTACAAGAATTATATACAAATAAGATATTAGTATTAGTATTAGTATTAAAAAGTAGTTAAATAGAAGTATTAAAAAGTACAAACAAGGCATTAAAAAGTATTAATAAAAAAAATGGTGCTATTAGTTTGAATAGAAATGTCTTTAATTTTTTCTTGAAAAGTTCAACAGAAGAACTTTTCCTTAGTTCGATAGGCAGCTGATTCCATAATTGAGAAAGCTCTGTCTCCGTACGTCTTCAATTTGGTTGCTGGTATTGTTAAATATTCCTGAGAACTAGACCTAAGTGTTCTTGTATTTAAGCGGAGACTTAATAGATCAGTTATATATTGTGGTGTCATACCATTTAAAGCTTTTAAATAGACTAACAGCATAATTTTGAAAGTAATCCTGTATTGTATGGGTAACCAATGAAGCCCATACATAATGGGAGTAATATGATCGTATTACCTGTTTAATGTGACAATACGTGCTGCAGTATTCTGTACAGATTGAAGTTGGCCAAGTAGATGTTTAGGGAGCCATATAACAAAGAATTACAGTTATCCAGTTTTGAAGTTATGAATGCATGAATTAGTATCTCAGCAGTTGTCTCAGTCAAGTATTTTCTAATCTTTGCAATATTTCTTAAATGGTAGTAGGAGGTATTTCAGATCTTCTTGTCGTGTTGATTCAAGTTTAAACACTGGTCGACAAAAGATGAGGTGTTGTATAGTTTCCTTAGCATTGACATAGATATAGCAAGAAACTTCCCCCCCTTGAAGGAGGACAGGTTGATGTTGATTCCTTGGAGGTATCTTTGGGGACTCGATATGCAAGAAAGACAACAAAGATGGCTGCTGAAGGAATAAAAGAAAGATCAAAGATCGAGGAAAAGTAAGTCCCATTCATGAAAGATATTGCCTTCTTAAAAGTGTTTAATAAAAATTGACTTGCGAGATGCTTGTAAAAGTTAGCCTCTATAATTTTTGTGGGTACCGCGGTCAGTTTTTGTGGATACCCATATAGTCATCGTGCACGGTCTCCTGTCTGTCTGTCTGTCTGTCTGTCTGTCTGTCTGTCTGTCTGTCTGTCTGTCTGTCTGTCTGTCTGTCTATCTCATGGTTCGTCTTTGGAATTAGCACTGCGAAACTCAGATACTCGGAAATTGTCGACAAAGCTCTGTCGTACAACATACAAACAAAGGTGGTGTGGTCGTGTCGTATAAGTCAGAAAGAGTGATATAAAAATGTTGAAATACAAATTGAATACTCTAAAAGGTTGGTGTACTGCCGAAATAGTGTGCAGGAGGGGTAACATTTCGAACAAATGATACGTTTCACTCTCTGACGAAGGGCCTTCGCTTGAAACGTAGATAAACACTATTTCGGCAATAGGGTTTATCTACGAAGTAAATTTACTTCGTTACTTTACTTAAATAAGTACAAAATATCAGTACTTTGCTGAACACTGTCCATCACCAACCTTTTTAGACTATTCGATTTGTTTTACTCATGCATCAATCGGCTTACGGTCTTCATTGTTTTTGCAGACAAGATGTTATCGCCAAGAGAAGAAGAAAGAAAAAACCAGGTGAGAATGGCTTAGTGATTCCATTGGATTAACGTGGTAATAGTTCTGTGTAAAGTCGATTGATGGTAGTCGAAGTTTTAAGAGCAGCAGAATGATCACTTTCTCTTGAATTGTAGAAATGTTATTATCTGTAGTAGTAGAATCTCTTTATTTCCAGGAAAACTGCCAAAAAACTACAACGCAGAAGTAGACCCAGACCCTGAACGTTGGTTGCCACGACGGGAAAGATCGCATTACAAAGGGAAAAGGCATAAGAAAGCCAATGCTGTTGGTAAGCCTGAGAGGGAGGGGGAGAGTGAGGGAAGAGAGAGAAACTTTATTTAAACTCAGAATCTCATCAATAATACAATTGCTTAACATGAAAACAGAAATATTTACAAACGATATTTACAAAGTGTATTGTTAAAGTGCCTATGCAATGAAAAATTCAGTTGTAAAATAACTCTTTTGTTTGAAAGAACTCTTGAAACTATAAAAACTAACCATTTACAACGTTTTCATATCTCACTTCACTCTTGAGATTTGTTTAATATGTAAATGATCCTACTTATGACCATCACAATGCGTAATGACTTATTGCTAAATTATGCATATCTTCACATGGATCGTTTGATGATTTGCATATTTGATGTCATTGGATCACTGATCAAGAAAGAAGACTGGATCGAGCAACTATTGTTCAGAAAATGAAGCCGGAAGTCCGCCATTACTCAGGGACCAACTGAGAATCCTACGAGGTTTTTTTGTTGGATTATGTGCTCTTACCATCGACAAAATAAAATAATTTTACTAACTGGGTGAAACGATTCATGGCCTAGCTACAGATTCACTGCGACTTTGGTCCCTTAGTAATGGCCGCCGTTGGCTCTAATTATCCAGTGAGAGAAGCCTAATATGAGACGTCAAATTAGGTTCACGATTTTATGCATAACAAAGAAACTATATTGGCCAGACACTTACCTATTTCGCGAGCGTCACAGTTTGATTTGCTTGCAAACTCGGAGCTTCTAATGATCTCTCGTCAATTTACATTATGCAAATATGCAGGCTTCAAAATCAGCTCATCAGATACAATAGAAAGCTCAATCCAGTCCTATTTTTGAGATCAGTGCATTGGATACATCCGCGCACACATTTACATACATCATTTACACATCATTTACATATCATTTACATCATTTACATATCAAACAATTCTTAATATTTCAAGAGTGAAATGAGATATGGAAAAAATGTAAATGGTTAGTCTTTATAGTTTCAAGAGTTCTTTCAAATAAGAGTTATTTTACAACTGAATGTTTTATTGCATAGGCACTTTAAGATTATCACAGAGAGGAACAGATGGCAAACTTCGTTTGAAAGACGACAATCAGTTTTGAAGTTTCGTGTCTAATGGTAAAAAATGCCATAACTTAGATTCGGTAAATTTAAAGCTATTCTTCGTTTAGGTCAAATGAGGATAACATCTCTACCTCTAAGATAATAATCACTAGCGTTATTAGAGCAGAGAAAAAACTGTTTTAAACAAGTTGGAGCTTTATTATGTAGGATTTTGTACATCAAAATACATTTATTCTTGGCACGTCTTACATCAAGTGTTGACCATCCAAGTTTGCTTCTAATTACACTTCATCTAATTCACCAACAACTCGACCAGCCAGATTATTCAATCTTTGCACACAATGTCACAATAATAACGGTCTAATCAGGAGTTGTAAATTGTTATTGTTGTTTCTTTATCAATCAAATGTCGAATTTGTCTGAGTTCACCTATTGCAGAGAAAACTTTCTTTGCCAATGTGCACTGACCAAGAAAGTTTCTCATCGATGTAAACTCCAGAGGGAGGGGAGAGAGAGGAAGGGGAGACTGAGGGAGGAGAGAGAGAGGGTGGGAAAGAGAGAGGGAGGGAGAAAGAGAATGAGGGGGGAGAGATGGAGGGGAAGAGAGAGGAGGGGAAGAGAGAGAGAGAGGGAAGGGAAGAAAGAGGGAGGGGAAGAGAGAAAGGGGGGAGAGGGATGTGTGGGGAGAGGGGTGGGGAGAGAGATGGAATGGGAGAGAGGGAGGGAAGAGAGACGAATGGGGAGAGAGGGGTGGGGAAGAGATAGGGAGGGAGAAAGAGAGTGAGGGGAGACAGAGGGAGGGGGAGGGATGGAGACAGGGGAGAAAGTGAGTGAGACAGAGGGAGTGTCAAAGAGTATAGAATGAGTATATTTTGTTTTTTCAAACGACAGTGAAACTTCTACTACCAGACACATCCTTGCTGTTAAAATGTCAGTAACGGTGTCCGTTATATCGAGGTTTCACTGTATATGAGTCAAGCATTACATCGAGACTTTGTTTTCTTTCTATTTTGAAAGAATTTTGTAAGAAATAGTTTCTTTTATTCATCAATTTATAAACCATTCCTAAAATTCCGTTTTCTTTTACCCCAGGTAAAGGTACACAAGGCGCAACCGCTACCCAAGAGTCGTAAGTGTTCATATATTGTCTAATTTAAAAGCTTAAAGTCCCCCTGTGATCAAATTATTGGTATTCTCAATTTTTAGATATGTCTAAAGAGCATGGTGTTCTTACTTAACTTGCCAAATTTCAAGCAATTGCGAGCATGGGAAATCGCCTTTTCAGACTGTTTTTATACGAGATTATACGGCCGCCATTACTCGAACCACGGTCGAACATTTTCCGCACGTTTAGGTTGCAATTAGAGGAAGTGACGTCAAAGACTCAACACGTGCCTAGTTGTGTATGAATATAAAGCTACTTGGGGAAAACTTTCTATTGTAACTTGTCGTATAATTTCCATAAAGCTTTGTCACGTGTTGAGTCTCTGACGTCACAATCACATACTCTGCTGTGGGCTCGTCTGGAACAAGTTTTGAGCAATGGAGGACAAAATTTGGTTAAATTTCTTGTGATAGAATGTTTGTTGTTCATTTTTTTAGCAAATACGAACATTTATTAACCTAAAATGATGTTCTGTAACAAACAATGCCAGGAAACGTAATGTGATATTTCGTCGCAGGGGAACTTTAAATTTCTATACCTTAGATTTCGAGATTGCATATTTATTAAACGTTTCTGGAAATTTCCTTGTTTAGATCATCGTCGCGAACAACGTCCAGTCCGAAAGCAACCTTGCCTTCCGGTACCTCCGGCGGAATTTCCGGGTCTTCAACAGCCGGGATTGTTCCCCCTCGGCAGCAACAACCGCAAGCAAGCAAAAAGAAACAACGTCCAAAAAAAAAGAAAGGAGGCTGGTAGCTAATGATGACATTGAGAGGTTACATCTTATTGTACTGAAACGCGTAATTGCTGAAATTGTGTAGCAATTATTTTGGATTTAAATTCTTAATTAAATTAAACACGCGTCAATGTATTACCATGTTTTAATTGTTGTGTTACCATGTTTTAATTGTTGTGTTACCATGTTTTAATTGTTGTGTTACCATGTTTTAATTGTTGTGTTACCATGTTTTAATTGTTGTGTTACCATGTTTTAATTGTTGTGATTTAATTGTTGTGATTACATCGATGATCACTTTCGACCCTGAAATACTATTCTATGCTAAAGAAAATCTAAAAACGGGGGTGAATTTTCATCGCAGTGCCACTTTAAAAGTTTGTCATATATATGATTCCGAGAGGTTCTATGACCTCGCATCCTGTTATGATCTCACATCCGGTTATGACCTCGCATCCAGCCAGAGGCTGCGGAAGAACTTGAAAAGTGGGGGGGCACCGCCAAAAAGGGGCACCTTGGTTATTTTAAAAATATTTGTATTATTTAAAACGTTATACCTTCCATTTGCTTTATTTTGTTTATAAATCAGAAACAGTTGAACTTTATCATATATATTTCATTAATAATTCTTTTTACGGCCTCGGGCAACGGCAGTCACTCTTTTCTACAGCAAATAGCAATGTCATACTCATGCTTCTGTGAAAAGGGCACATTAATTCTTCCCAGTATAGGCAGTAAACCTTAACCAGCACATTTATAAAATTACAATCCGGAAGGGCATTTTTCTTTCAGAAAAAGGGCACATTTATCAATTTTTTGAAAAGTGGGGGCATCTGCCCCCAGTGCCCCCCCCCCCCCCCCCCGGTTCCGCGGCCCTTGCATCCAGCTGCATGAGAGGTCGCCCGACGTAATAACAAACTGGCTCTTCAAAACGTGATGCTGCGTAAGCAGTGTGAAAAAGAAATAATAAAATGGCTCTTACTTCGTGTACCGGACACAGAATATTACATCATTGAAATATTTAGTTTAAAAGTAGGGTTAGTATTCCTTTATTTCAGGATTAGGAGGGAAAATAACCTTGATATGTCTATGACGTAGTCTGTGTCCATTGAGTGTCCGGTACACGAAGGAGATGCCAATAAAATAGTAAACTTGGACCTGACATGTTTGGACGAGAAACGGAATGATTTGTGGGCTCAGAATCCTTACTCTTCCTTACATCGGCCTGATTAATCGTAGTGTGTAAACGTAGCTTAGATATGGTGAACTGTAGAAATAGTGAAACTGGTGTTTCAACAAAATGGCGATCAAATTTTGTTATGCATATAATAAACAAGTAATCTTATTTGAAAATTGTGCCAAGTTGGCACAATTTGATCTTTTGGCACAATATGCAAATAAGCACACGTCAATTACGACCAACAACATTGGGACTATAGTCTTAAAGTCGGCCATATCTTCGAAATTAATCAACAAAACCACTTGAAGCTTTGCATGTGGGATATACAGATCATACAGACCACCAAACTGAAGAACATCGTTGACGTTTTATGGTCGCCAAAGTAACAGATTGGTTTCCAGACCTCTTAATTTTTAAAACAAAATTACTTGTTTTCTCTTCAGTGCCAAACATTTCAGTTCGGGTTGGTACTGGTTATGGTAGAAAACGAAGGTTTTTGACACAGGAACTTAGAGGACTTAGAGGTTTGGGAACTAATCTATTACTATGGCAACAATAAAACTTGAATCATTTCGAAGATGCCCGACTAGTGCCTCTAACTTCAAAATCTTTTATGTTCTTATTTGGAGAACTTTTAAAATGATAAAGTAACTTCTTTTGAAGATTTTCGTTTCTTCGCTTTCTTTTTGATATATTTCAGTTTGTTTGATATTCAAATGTCTGGAATTTACGTCACACATGCATAATGAGTTATCAGAGAATGTTATATATCTTTGCGTTCATCAAATAAAAACACTAAGTGTGAATAACACGTGTGCGTGTTTCTCCCACAACACAAACTTCTCGATTTTAAAGGATTTCGTTTGAGAATGAAAGAGTCACATTTCTCCAATAAGTCATTATGCGTGTGTGACGTAAATTCCGTACATTTGCATATCAAACAAACTGATATATCTTAAAAAGAAAGCGAAGAAACGAAAATCTTCAAAAGAAGTTTATCATTTTAAAAGTTCTTCCAAATAAAACAATAACAAATTTTGACGCCTTACTTCCATATTAAACCAAATATAACTCAAGAAGGAAAATCGATATTGAAATAGGGTTAACGCCATCCTTCATAATTTTTAACGCCCTTTCAAACCAAATAAAGATAATTTTCGGATAACAAAACCGCTTTCATGTTATTTCTAGTTTGTATCTGTCCATTGTATACTGTAATTATGTATAAGGTGTAATTGTTTAGTTTACATCTGTGATATTTAGGGATTGCAGTAATTGACCAAAGGCAAAGCTGTTGGACATTGTTGACACCTTGCCATTATCTTGTATATGTTATTATGCAAATGTTTGTTCTCTAGTCTAGATGTAGAAAGTTTATACAAATTTTTTAAAATGTTTTAAAAAATTCCAGAAATACGGACAATCACATGTTTCGTGCTAATGTTTAGCAAGTGCTGTTT
Source organism: Chrysogorgia sp. JL179-B06 (assembly GCA_035772405.1). Taxonomy (NCBI): domain Eukaryota; kingdom Metazoa; phylum Cnidaria; class Anthozoa; order Scleralcyonacea; family Chrysogorgiidae; genus Chrysogorgia; species Chrysogorgia sp. JL179-B06. The sequence goes on along the minus strand of JAYKKM010000216.1, from coordinate 981,571 downwards.
TTTGGTGTGTCGTATTTTATTTATTTATTTATAAGCTTTGCCACATTGAGTAGCAGGGATACCCCACAGAGCTTATCGCTCCATTACGGGGTCCCATTACACAGGTGACATTTTGCACATACGGTTTTAAAAGTTTGCGGAATTTCGACATCGTACACGTGTTCGGTTGTATAATGATAATGTTTTAGCAGTTCAGATTTGAATTGACTAATAGAAAGGTTAACATCTTGCAGATGTGATGGTGGAGAGTTGAATATCCTAGGGGTTCTACAATAGAAACTGTTCTGAAAACTTACGCTATTAGTATTCACTTTAGGGATATTAAAACAAATTCATTTGATCGGTTTGTACGTCTTGTTACACGGCTGGAGGACTTAATAGAAATGTAAAAGTCACACGAACGAACTAATGCCTTAAAAAGGTATGGATCGAATCCGGCTAGACCAACTTCAGGTTTTCGTGTGTTCATTTTTTCTTTCATCCACAAATTAACTGTTTAACTGTTGTGTTGACTGGAGGAAAATGTGAGTTGGTTTTGTACTTTTGTTATCATTAATAAAGTCAAGCAGACTGTTTTAATCAAATTTTGTAACTACGGAAGGAAACAGAAACAAATCAGAGCTTAGCAGGCCGCGATTAAGGCTATACCAAATATATAAGATCCGAGATTTGATATAGTTTACTTAACTAATTAAATTATGAAAAGGTAATTGAAAGGTTCTGCATTTCAAAACGTTTTGTCCGTCGGCACGCAAGCAGGTAGCGCCCACGATGAAACCTTGCTATTAATAGCTCAAAAAGCGGACAAACAAACCAAATTTGACTCACAAATGATTGCAAATGAGCTATTTCTTTTGTTATGGCCGCAAGAATTATGGGTAAAAGCGGACAAACATCGGTACTGACGTCCTCTCGACGGAGCGCTATTGTACATGATACCTCTTTGTTCTAGAGGTTCGCTATAGACCCCTAAGGCTCACCGTAAACCTTGGGTTAATTACCAGAGACAGGGTTATTAACATACTCCTATACGTTGTCTGCAGCCTATGTGGCAAGGGCTAGCTGCCCCCCCCCGCCAATTGCTATATATATAACAGTTTTAAAACAGCTTAATTTTAGCATATTAATAGCATTATAAGATATCATTCAACCCCCCATTTTCACTAGTTGCTACGTCCTGGTCTGATTAGGTGGAAATGCTCCTTTGAGGGACATCTACAAATGTTCCTTGTTCCTTACGCTCTGTAAGACATTGAATTGTTCTTTCGTTTTCATATAAAGATCGTCAGTCATAGGATTTTAAATTGATCTTTGTTTTTTTAAGACGTCTTTAAAAGTATATCTACGGTTACAGGGAACTAATATCTACGGCCATGTCTATATCGAGACGAATGGTATACGTTATGTCGCGGTATTGCATTGTGTCAAACTTAGCTTTTTGAATTGTTTTCAATTTCCTTTATTGTTGTAGGCTTTTTTATATTTTCAATAGAATTCCAACGTCACGTTTGACGTACTGTGTATACTTAAAAGGGTGTATAGTGTTTTCTTTCTACATTTAGTGAAACTTGCTTTTAATGTAAATGTCTGTGTTGCTATTACTGGCCTTAAGTCCAGTACAGACAACAGGTCTGACCAAGACTTCCAATTGTTCATTATTGCATTATTGTTTTAAATTATTGATTTTAATAAAAAGCTTTGTAGCAATGCTCTTACTATTGACGTCAACCCAAGGTGTCTTGGTGAAGATTAGAGGATCAAGTTTGAGATTGAGGTTTATCCATTGTTTTTCTTTTTGATATAATGTCGAAAGAACTAAGGTTCCCACTTTTCACTGTCCTACTAAAAGTGATTATAAAAATAAACAAAGCATTTTCAAGTATAATAATAGTGTGAAATACAAATAATCGAATACCTAAACTAGGTTGGTAATGATACTGCCAAAATATTGTGTAGGAGAGTCTAACCTTCGAGCGTCCTTCGAGTGAAATGGAAATTTAAAATTACGTTTCACTCTGTGACAAAAAGCCTTCGCTCGAAACGTTACACCTCATTTATTCTGCCATTACCATTTAGATCTGACGTTAGATATAAGTGTAGACTTCTGAAAACAGAACTGTTACCCCTATCGTACTGGCACGAGTATACCTGGATGGTATACGTTTACAAGTCAATATTTGCTTCAAATGATCCTTACATCTCCGTCAAGTCTTCCAGTCGTGTAACCAAGGCGAACAGATAAAACAAATACAATTAATTTAAATTTCCTAAAGTAAACACTCTAACTTTCCAGAATAGCTTCTATATTGTAGGGCACCAAGAATTTTCAATTCCTCGCCATCATATTTACGATGACCTAATCTATCTATAGGCCAATTCAAATCTGAATTGTTAAAGTACTACAGCAACATACAACCGAACACGTATACGATGTAGAAATTCCACAAACTTTTAAAACAGTCTGTATAAAATGTCACTCATGTCGTCCCCTTGGATAATTCTTAATATCATGCTTGAGCCTCATCAAGTTTGCTTGTTAAAATGTGCTGTTAGTTTATGTCTTAGTTTAGAAGTAAACCAGGAACCCCGTAATGGAGCAACAAGCTCTGTGGGACATCCCTGCCACCTTTTTGGCAAAGCTTGTAAAACAAAAATAAAATAAAATACCTCCTACACACTAACCTTTTAGAGTATTCGCGGATTTGTAGTTTTATAAGTATTTCTTGGTCATAGAAGATATTGCGATATGCAATGCAATATACAAGACGATACACTACAATACAATACAAAACAATATAAGACTATAATACAATAATACTAAGTAATATATAAAAACTGAGCAGGAGGGCTTTATCGGATATAAAACACGAAGTGATAGCCAAGTGTTTAGAGGCGATAAAGTATATACGTTCATTGGCATAGTAATTTTGAAAATGAACGTTATCTCAACCGCTAATATCGAGGGAGAAATTTACAGCGAGTTTATATCACATATAAAAATCCGATATGAGTCGTGATTTTCCTTTTTTTTGTTTTCCTTACGAATTATTACTGAGGTCATTATAAGAAGTACTATTTACAATATTCATGGTCGTGTTTTATCGGATATACGAGCGCGAGCGTTAACATATTCATACAACATGGACACGAATATATTCATAATGATCATAATCATTATTTCCCTCGAGAGCGGTTGTCGCAGGCTTGGACTGGCCTATGTGCCATTGTGCCATGGGACCCTGGGGCCTGTCCAAACACACCCATAATGTCACACATCCAATGTCTATAAGAACTGCGCTCACCCTTCCATGAATGCACAGTTGAGTCCTGCGAGAAAACATTCTTCAAAGTTTCGCTTCTTCGAGGATCGATTGAGATCTCTGCTTAGTCAACACCATTTGGAAGCAGTAATGATTTGTTCTGTAGAAGTTGATTTACTAAAGGTTATTGATAACGAGACAGTGTATCAAAAACCTGCGTCAAAGTCCTCGGAAATGGAACAGCTTCTTATGTTCTGTTATGTTCTAAATGTTGAAAATATTCCGAAATATTTTTTCTTTCCTTTCTTATTTGTTGTTCTAGATTCGGTTCTCAAATTGCAAATATTACCTGTTCACATGCATAGACGGGCCTAGCCTGTGCCCCAGACCAGACACGCTTCGTGTGTGGTCTGGGGCACAGGCTAAGACGGGCCCCTTCCCGGCTGAAATGGCATTAAATTGCCCCTAAATTGGACAAAGTCCAATCCTGTAGCTGGTTTCATGAAGTGAAGTCGTTTCTGGAAGTTACTATTTCCTCTCCTCGTTACATGGGCCATGTATTTCAGATTATAGTAAAAAATCCGCTAACAGGAACCTACCATTATTAAGAACCGCAGGCTGCAATTAAGAATTTGTTTATATAAGCTAAGAACATATAAGAATATAAGCAGCTATCCCAGGCTGATTGGGTAAAATGTATAGGTTCTTGTTAGCAGGTTTTTACTGTAGGAAACGAATAGAAATGTTCATATCTATCGACTAACTTAGAGATAAAGCTGTTTTATCTGAGGGAAAGGAAACGAAAAGTTTATATAAATCAGGACGATTATGTATCGGATCTCTGGTACCGGATATACAAACACTTATTAAATATTTATTTTTTCTGTATTTTCTTTTTGAATTGTTTATGAGTCTTTAAATATAACATACAACAACAATAAGAAACAACAATACAATATATTGCAATACAATACAACAATAACAAACAACAATACAATATATTGCAATACAATACAACAATAACAAACAACAATACAATATATTGCAATACAATGCAACAATAACAAACAACAATACAATATATTGCAATACAATACAACAATAACAAACAACAATACAATATATTGCAATACAATGCAACAATAAGAAACAACAATACAATATATTGCAATACAATACAATTCTTTCATTTGTGTCATGTTCATGGATAGAAAGATGGATGCTATTTCAGCAAAGCGATGATAGTTCAAAATAACTATATTTATTACACGTGCACTATATTTATTACACGTGCACTATATTTATTACACGTGCACTATATTTATTACACGTGCACTATATTTATTACACGTGCACTATATTTATTACACTTGCACTATATCTATAACACATGCACTATATTTATTACACTTGCACTATATCTATTACACTTGCACTATATTTATTACACGTGCACTATATTTATTACACGTGCACTATATTTATTACACCTGCACTATATTTATTACACGTGCACTATATTTATTACACTTGCACTATATTTATTACACGTGCACTATATTTATTACACGTGCACTATATTTATTACACGTGCACTATATTTATTACACGTGCACTATATTTATTACACGTGCACTATATTTATTACACTTGCACTATATCTATAACACATGCACTATATTTATTACACTTGCACTATATTTATTACACGTGCACTATATTTATTACACGTGCACTATATTTATTACACCTGCACTATATTTATTACACGTGCACTATATTTATTACACGTGCACTATATTTATTACACGTGCACTATATTTATTACACGTGCACTATATTTATTACACGTGCACTATATTTATTACACGTGCACTATATTTATTACACTTGCACTATATCTATAACACATGCACTATATTTATTACACTTGCACTATATTTATTACACTTGCACTATATTTATTACACGTGCACTATATTTATTACACGTGCACTATATTTATTACACCTGCACTATATTTATTACACGTGCACTATATTTATTACACTTGCACTATATTTATTACACGTGCACTATATTTATTACACGTGCACTATATTTATTACACCTGCACTATATTTATTACACGTGCACTATATTTATTACACTTGCACTATATTTATTACACGTGCACTATATTTATTACACGTGCACTATATTTATTACACGTGCACTATATTTATTACACGTGCACTATATTTATTACACGTGCACTATATTTATTACACCTGCACTATATTTATTACACTTGCACTATATTTATTACACGTGCACTATATTTATTACACTTGCACTATATTTATTACACGTGCACTATATTTATTACACGTGCACTATATTTCTTACACTTGCACTATATTTATTACACTTGCACTATATTTATTACACGTGCACTATATTTATTACACTTGCACTATATTTATTACACGTGCACTATATTTATTACACGTGCACTATATTTATTACACGTGCACTATATTTATTACACGTGCACTATATTTATTACACGTGCACTATATTTATTACACTTGCACTATATCTATAACACATGCACTATATTTATTACACTTGCACTATATTTATTACACGTGCACTATATTTATTACACGTGCACTATATTTATTACACCTGCACTATATTTATTACACGTGCACTATATTTATTACACGTGCACTATATTTATTACACGTGCACTATATTTATTACACGTGCACTATATTTATTACACTTGCACTATATTTATTACACGTGCACTATATTTATTACACTTGCACTATATCTATAACACATGCACTATATTTATTACACTTGCACTATATTTATTACACTTGCACTATATTTATTACACGTGCACTATATTTATTACACGTGCACTATATTTATTACACTTGCACTATATTTATTACACGTGCACTATATTTATTACACTTGCACTATATTTATTACACGTGCACTATATTTATTACACGTGCACTATATTTATTACACCTGCACTATATTTATTACACGTGCACTATATTTATTACACTTGCACTATATTTATTACACGTGCACTATATTTATTACACGTGCACTATATTTATTACACGTGCACTATATTTATTACACCTGCACTATATTTATTACACGTGCACTATATTTATTACACCTGCACTATATTTATTACACTTGCACTATATTTATTACACGTGCACTATATTTATTACACTTGCACTATATTTATTACACGTGCACTATATTTATTACACTTGCACTATATTTCTTACACTTGCACTATATTTATTACACTTGCACTATATTTATTACACGTGCACTATATTTATTACACTTGCACTATATTTATTACACGTGCACTATATTTATTACACGTGCACTATATTTATTACACGTGCACTATATTTATTACACGTGCACTATATTTATTACACCTGCACTATATTTATTACACGTGCACTATATTTATTACACTTGCACTATATTTATTACACGTGCACTATATTTATTACACGTGCACTATATTTATTACACGTGCACTATATTTATTACACCTGCACTATATTTATTACACGTGCACTATATTTATTACACCTGCACTATATTTATTACACTTGCACTATATTTATTACACTTGCACTATATTTATTACACTTGCACTATATTTATTACACGTGCACTATATTTATTACACTTGCGCTATATTTATTACACGTGCACTATATTTATTACACTTGCACTATATTTATTACACTTGCACTATATTTATTACACTTGCACTATATTTATTACACGTGCACTATATTTATTACACTTGCACTATATTTATTACACGTGCACTATATTTATTACACGTGCACTATATTTATTACACGTGCACTATATTTATTACACGTGCACTATATTTATTACACTTGCACTATATTTATTACACTTGCACTATATTTATTACACGTGCACTATATTTATTACACGTGCACTATATTTATTACACGTGCACTATATTTATTACACCTGCACTATATTTATTACACGTGCACTATATTTATTACACCTGCACTATATTTATTACACTTGCACTATATTTATTACACTTGCACTATATTTATTACACTTGCACTATATTTATTACACGTGCACTATATTTATTACACTTGCACTATATTTATTACACGTGCACTATATGTATTACACTTGCACTATATTTATTACACTTGCACTATATTTATTACACTTGCACTATATTTATTACACGTGCACTATATTTATTACACCTGCACTATATTTATTACACTTGCACTATATTTATTACACGTGCACTATATTTATTACACGTGCACTATATTTATTACACTTGCACTATATTTATTACACGTGCACTATATTTATTACACGTGCACTATATTTATTACACTTGCACTATATTTATTACACGTGCACTATATTTATTACACGTGCACTATATTTATTACACGTGCACTATATTTATTACGCTTGCACTATATTTATTACACGTGCACTATATTTATTACACGTGCACTATATTTATTACACGTGCACTATATTTATTACACGTGCACTATATTTATTACACGTGCACTATATTTATTACACTTGCACTATATTTATTACACGTGCACTATATTTATTACACGTGCACTATATTTATTACACGTGCACTATATTTATTACACGTGCACTATATTTATTACACGTGCACTATATTTATTACACTTGCACTATATTTATTACACTTGCACTATATTTATTACACTTGCACTATATTTATTACACGTGCACTATATTTATTAGAGAGTAGTAAAAAAGTAGAGTGCTGCGTAGACTGTTTTGAATATATGGCAAAGTGAAAAGGTGGTAAACTGCCAAGAATTTAGTGACGAAATACTGACGTTTCAAGCGGAGCCCTTCATCAGAGTAAGACGAGATGAAATAAAATATATAGGGCATATATATATGCCAAAAGGGTGTCACAAGTAGAAAGTAGCCAATCAAATGCACGGGAGATAAACAAACTAATAATTAATGAGATGCGAATAGTTAAATAATTTTTACAGTCGATCAGCAAACAGACTGAGGGGGAGGGAGAAATGACAGGTCCAATATTAAGGGGATTAGGCGATAGTAAAGCAGTAAGAAACAAAAACTTGAAGAGGAATGAAAGTGCATAAGCTAATAATAAAAAAGTTCCAAGCAAACTAAAATAACAAAAAACTTGTAGGAAATTAAATAAAAGAAAAACGTTCGCTAAGACCAAGAGGATGTGTGGTGCCAAGTTTAAAAATGAGACGCTTCTCTTGCCGTTTGCGGTTATCGTTACCACCTGTGATGGGAAGGATGGCACAGACTTTAATGTCTGAAACCAAATGGTTAGAGCTGTTGAAATGGCGGGCTACAGGTTTGTCAACATCATTGTTCCTCACGGAACGAAGATGTTCAGGAAACCTGTCTGAAAGGCGTCGCCCAGTTTCACCGATGTAGATTTTAGGGCATTTATCGCAAGAAATGCAATAAATGATGTTGGTGGACGTGCATGAAAAAGTATGACGGATTGTGTGGTTGAATTTGGGGGCAGTGATAACTGTAGTGGGATTGAGAAAAGGGCATGTGTTGCAGCGGGAACGACCGCAAGAAAATGTTGCCGCTGGTGCCGTTTAAGGGCACTGTGTACTAAGGAGTCACGAATGTTTTTCAGTATTACGGCGAAAAGATACCAAAGGGTTATCGGTGAAAATGGCTGACGTCTCAGGATCATTTTGTAAAATGTGAAAATTCCGATTAATAATATTTTTAACTTTAAAATTGAAAGGATGAAATGTTAGAACTAAAGGAATTTTGTTGTTTGAAACTTGTTCCAAAAGTGGTTCAAGGGCATCTAAACGGGGGACGAGAAAAGCTTTCTGAACGGCGAGGTCTAGAAGGTTGGTAGGGTAACCACGTTGAACAAAAAAATATCTCATTTCCATTGCTTTGGCTTGAAAATCTTGGTCGTCGCTATATTTATCTTGCACTATATTTATTACACGCGCGCTGTATTTATTACATGTGCACTATATTTATTACGCGTGCACTGTATTTATTACACGTGCACTATATTTATTACACTTGCACTATATTTATTACACTTGCACTATATTTATTACGCTTGCACTATATTTATTACACTTGCACTATATTTATTACACGCGCACTATATTCATTACACCTGCACTATATTTATTACACTTGCACTATATTTATTACACGCGCACTATATTTATTACGCTTGCACTATATTTCTTACACCTGCACTATATTTATTACACCTGCACTATATTTATTACACCTGCACTATATTTATTACACCTGCACTATATTTATTACGCTTGCGCTATATTTATTACACGCGCACTATATTAGAAAACATTCGACATATTTTGGGTGGCAAATATATCAAATAAATTGGATGAAGTTGATGGGAGATAATTCAAACGTTATGTAAAGACAGGATGTTGAACAAATAGATTTTAATTCAGATCTTTGTACAAAACATTTAAAAGTAAGTTTATAGATGATATATAAGAGTTAGACATACAATCTCTTTTACAACGTTAATAAAAACTGCTTTTATTTCTGCTCTTCTTCCCATTAAATTACATAACAATTCACAACCTGGAATTTAAATTATCACCCCATCATCTGACCTTTTTACGGATGATTCTAGAATGTTTCATGACTTCCAATGACATGTTTTCCACCGACACTTTCGACGCATGTATGAACCATGGCCCGCGGAATACTTCTCTTAATTGACGGCAAAATGGGAAAAGGCTATATTTACTTCCAAGCCCCTGGTGTCGCCTCCCGCCTGCACTTAGATAAACCATGTTCATTGTCCATGCTTTCAATCTTATCTTTTATGGAACATATTGTCCTCAAAAGACCCTCAGATCTGAATCGATAACACTGGTTAACTAATTCTGAATTACATCTGGAATTTAGATTAGTTAGCTGAAATTGGTCCAAAACCGCCGTCTGTATTGACGTACTCGAGTATGTAAGGAATGCCGCAACTCTCTTGAAAACTGATAGCTTTTAACTCCAAATCCAAACTGTCAATACCTCGCAGTAGAGGCAAACATCTTTTAACGCGCATTTGAGCAGTTAAATACAGGAAGGACAGACGACAAAAAAATTACAACGGTCTAGCCATCTGCGAGTAAAGAACGAACGCAGTCGATATGGATCTACGATATTCATTCTTCGTAGTTCTACTCTGGATATTTATTGGTAAGTTTTTCTATTTTTTTTTGCTTTCTCATCATTGTTATATGAAGCTCAGAGAAGGTATCTCTCTTAGCAATGATGAACAACTGTTTTTGGCATGCAGTGATGATGTACCTTTATGAATCTCTCGTACATATTGCCATATTTAGTTAGATTGATGCCTTCCTGTACACTCGTAGGGCTATTTAAAAATCCAAAGACAACGTCTTTCTTTTGTTATGTATAATATCTTTAACAACTAGCGGTGTGTTTTCTATGCTGATTTGATATCGTAACTATAAGCCGTTTCCTATCAAGCAAGCTGCTAAAGGTATCTTTCCTAGTTTTATGGCGTTTTAAGCAGCACCCTTGATGCATGAATGGGACTATATTATTCCTGTTAATCGCACTCAGTTTGAAAACTAAAACAGTTTTTCTCTCCTTTCCAACCAACATAAAAGTAGCACCGCTCTCGCGAAATGATAGAAGAGTAATTGCATTATCGATGGAAAGAGAAATACGTCCAGTGTTTAGCTATATAGACTATAGTGTCGTTTTCGCGAAACAGCAGGGACCCGGAGTTGTGTACGAGTTGTCTATTGAGCTACAGGAGTGAGCAAGGAGTAGATAAACTTTCTAAAGTTTGACTTGGCTCTGGAATAGATACATGATTATTCTATTTTTAAAATCGGATCTTAAGCCTGTTGAAAGGACAGCGAATCAGAAATTTCTCGATTCTCTTTAACGAAATATGGATAAGATCCACATGGCAGATTAAGTTATGATATGTCATGAATTGAAGCCGCGTTTGTTTATTATTAATGCTGCTGTTGCTGGTGATATAGGAAAAAAACAATGATAGCGCTTGAAGTGCGCTCATCACAAGTGCAATATCTTGTTATCCAAAGTGTCTTGTTATCCCGTTTGACCATGCATGGTTGATTTGACCTACGTGTAGCTTTTAAACCTCGGATTTTGGAATTGCATCCTAAGAGGTTTAACACCTTGAAAA
>JAYKKM010000216.1:900000-965000 GCA_035772405.1 Chrysogorgia sp. JL179-B06 | reverse complement strand
GTAAGTCGTGCACGGTCATGATTAATAAAACTAACATAGTTGCATATGTTCACGTCTATGTGACCATAGAGTGCTTTGTAAAAAAGACCAAGTCTCGAATTTCTCTGTCATAGCAGAACGCGGTAACATATCTAAAGTTTGCTGGATGGGTCTTTGAAATTTCGCGGTATCTATAGATTGCAATTTTATGTATTCTTGCCATTAAAATTTGCGTGACTCTCGCGTAGAAAAAAATATAATGGAAAGTATGACTATAAGTATGACTTTTAGGACCATAAGATCTTAGGAAATCTCCCGGTGGGCCACACTGCCGGTAAGGTTAGTATTAAGGTTAGTATTTGGGTTAGTATTAAGGTTAGTATTAAGGTTAGTATTTGGGTTAGTATTAAGGTTAGTATTTGGGTTAGTATTAAGGTTAGTATTAAGGTTAGTATTTGGGTTAGTATTAAGGTTAGTATTAAGGTTAGTATTTGGGTTAGTATTATGCATGGTCATGTATTTAGGTTGTTGAGATTCCATCATTCTTTAAACTACTTGACACCACACATCCTCTTGGTCTTAACGAACGTTTTTCTTTTATTTAATTTCCTACAAGTTTTTTGCAAGTATTTTCTCGAGTATTTTAGTGTGCGTGGTACTCTTTTATTATTAGCTCATGCACTTTCATTCCTTTTCAAGTTTTTGTTTCTTACCGCTTTACTATAGCATAATCCCCTTGAATATTGGACCTGTCATTTCTCCCTCCCGCCACTGTAAAGCTGATCTACTGTAAAAATAGCAAATGATTTAACTTTTCGCATTCATTCATTAATGATTAGTTTGTTTATCTCCTGTGTATTTGATAGGCTACTAGTTCTACTTGTGACACCCTTTTGGCATATATATATATAAAGCCCTATAAGTTATTTTTTTTCATCTCGTCTTACTCTGATGAAGGGCTCCGCTCGAAACGTCGGTATTTCGTCACTAAAAATCTTGGCAGTTTACCACCTTTTCACTTTGCTATGTAATCTTTCATATCCAGCCTCCATTTCATTGTTCGTATTGAAAGGAATTTAGAATAAGCCTATTGCCAGTTGGCGAGTGAAAGGTCCTTTTACCGTGGTACAATGTTTCCTTATGTGTTTCATTCATGGGAAAAGTCAGGTTATTAAAGGCGTTTTGCAACTGATATAAACTATATAGCGAATCATAAACAATAATTGTTTACGCCAGAATGACAATCGTAATCCGAAAAGTCGTATCGTGAATGGAACTTAATGATGTCAAGATGTACATTCTGGAAACAGGAGAAATAAGGTTAACCATGCAACATTTAATTCCTTCTATTTACGGTTGAATATCGTCTAAAAATATGCGAGATATTCGGTTAATTATAACTCTCTATTTTTCACACGATCACGCGGCATTACGCCGAAACAAAACTATGATAATTTGACAGAACTATAAACAGAACTAGATAATTTGAACTAAGCTGCATATTCTGCAAGTTTCTCTGCATTTTTCCCACCCTCATGATGATGGTCTGTAAACTCGGCAAACTTCAAAGCGACTATAATGAGCTACGTTTTGATGTTGAACCGTACCTTACACCGTGCACATCCTTTGTTTTAGGTTTATTAATATTTAAACAACACGGTTGAGCGATTAAACCCAAACGATTCTATTGCATGATTGCTTCATTATACTAAAATACAATAGGTTCAGTGACCGTGCACCGTGCACAAAATTGCATAAAGACGAACAAAAAGATAGAACAAAGACTTTAGCTGAGTTTCCAGACCATATCTCGATTGACTATGGCGCAACCCGACCTAACTTCTTAATTAGGTAATTCCAATATCACATACGCCATATAGGAAAAGTGGTTATCATAATAGCACTACGTCGAGATGACGTCACTATCCATGTTTGTCCGCTTTTACCCATAATTATTGCGGCCATAACAAAAGAAAATAGCTCATTTGCAATAATTTGTGAATCAAATTTGGTTTGTTTGTCCGCATTTTGAGCTATTAATAGCAGCCAGACGCTACGCTATTCAGAACTATAAGATTATTTTCGACTAAGATCATATTAAGATCGTGTTTGTGACGAAAAACAATGAGAAAAACAACAGAAAGTTTGACGAAATAAAAACAAACCTGACGTCAACATTTGTCTTTCTAGAATGCAGTATTAATAGCATTTATCAGTTTAAAAACAGCAATTAATTAAAGCCGTCCATTAGCATTGGAGATTAACTCTTGTTTGACGTACACCTGATTTGGCCGTGACTACCATACATCATGCGCCATGATTGCTTTATATGGGAAGACAACAGCATTGATTTCGGTTGAGTATACGTTATACAAAAGGTTATTAGGTCGCAAAGCGAAATTAGTTTCTTCAATATTTTCAAGGAATAGGCAATAGCTCAACTACTTAACTTCCAAATTTATTAAAGTCAGTGAGTACCATAATAAAGCTACTACGCTAGTTTCTTCAGATAATAATTTAGTTATTCCTAGGTTAAAACATACTTTCGCACAAAAATCCTTCCAATATATAAATGAGTACTAACTCTATGGAACTCTTAGACTTTACCCTCTGAAATGAAATGAAATGAAATGCAATGAAATGAAATCATGAAATGAAATGAAATGAATTAATTGTCTTGAACTGTTCAAACCGGCGGTTCTTTACGATTATATTTAGCAAACATTTTTAACTTTTGTAATTTTTAATTTGTATATTTATTTAAGAGATAAATCCCCAGAACGAGGGATGTATGCTATTAATATTTTCAGCCCCGTAGCGTCCGGGAACGTCGGGATGTAAGCGATATACAGTCCTCGGCGAGGGATTTATCTGACTTATTTCATGATTGAGGAGGTTTTCCACTTTTGCAAGCTGTAGTTAATGCGACCGTTTGCTTATCCTGGTACATGTTATGTACTAAGTATAGTGGATTTACTCTTGAGAATATTGGGAGCCATTTGCTTGAGAATATTATGCCTTCTCAGTAGCAGGGCCCTTAGATAACCTTAGTACTTATGTATAGATAACCTTAGTACCTATACAGATAACCTTAGTACCTATGTAGATAACCTTAGTACCTATGTAGATAACCTTAGTACCTATGTAGATAACCTTAGTACCTATGTAGATAACCTTAGTACCTATGTAGATAACCTTAGTACCTATGCAGATAACCTTAGTACCTATGCAGATAACCTTAGTACCTATGCAGATAACCTTAGTACCTATGCAGATAACCTTAGTACCTATGCAGATAACCTTAGTACCTATGCAGATAACCTTAGTACCTATGCAGATAACCTTAGTACCTATGCAGATAACCTTAGTACCTATGTAGATAACCTTAGTACCTATGCAGATAACCTTAGTACCTATGCAGATAACCTTAGTACCTATACAGATAACCTTAGTACCTATGCAGATAACCTTAGTACCTATGCAGATAACCTTAGTACCTATGTAGATAACCTTAGTACCTATGTAGATAACCTTAGTACCCATGCGGTTTATTTGGTATTTGTTTACACAATAATTGTATTAAATCGCTATTAAAATGTTCTTGCTTGTTAATTTTGTCGACAATCAGGACAAATTACAGCCAACCAGACCAGAAAGGCAACGAGTCCGTGTTGACATCAATTATTTGTGCTCTCTCCCCAAACCCCTCAACAATAAGGCCAGCTACGCAGATAACCTTAGTACTTATGTAGATAACCTTAGTAATTTACATATTTTCAAAGTCCTAGGACTTTGAAATATTTCATAACGTCATCACGTGATCAGCTAGATGGATCTTCCTCCGGTTTCAAAACACTAATTAAACATTAATTTATTTTGTTTTTGGTTCATGAATTATTAATGAGTTTTTGAATTGGCTATAATATGAAAAAGAGAAATAAGAGAACTTCAATATGTCGAAAAATACTTAAAGTGCCCGTAACCTCAAAATATTTTATTGTCTTGTTAGTTGTTTGCATGGAAGAACTTTTAAAATGATAAAGTAACTTCTATTGAAGATTTTCGTTTATTCGCTTTCTTTTTGAGATATATCAGTTTGTTTGATATGCAAATGTCTGGAATTTCGTCACACATGCATAATGACTTATTGGAGAAATGTGTATATCTCTTTCATTCTCGAACGAAAAAAATCAAGAAGTTTGGTGTTGTGGGAGAAACGCACACACGTGTTATTCACACTTTAGTGTTTTTATTTCATGAACGCAAAGATATATAACATTCTCTGATAACTCATTATGCATGTGTGACGAAATTCCAGATATTTGCATATAAAACAAACTGCTATATCTCAAAAAGAAAGCCAAGAAGTGAAAATCTTCAAAAGAAGTTACTTTATCATTTTAAAAGTTCTTCCAAATAAGACAATAAAACATTTTGAGGTTAGGGGCACTTTAAGTAAGAGTTCTTACGTATTTGCACAGACGACGTTTCGGACGATGTGCAGATGTGTTCTGAAGAAGGGCTCATCATCCTAAATGTTGTCTATGGAAATACATATATACTTTTTCTAAGTATTTTTCGACTGATATTGAAGTTCTCTTATTTCTCTTTTTCATATTATATCCAGTTCTTTAGAAAACTTAACTGCTTTAATATTTATTCACATTTATTATATATATATATATATATATATATATATATATATATATATACTAGTAGGATATGAGCTATCTTGCAATTTGATTGACTCCTCTACTACTAGGCTATCACCTCATATCCTAGCAGTAAAGAAAAAACAAGATGGCGGCATGTTTTTTAGGCCGAAAAAAGCTGAAATCGATGGGATGGGAAAAAGAAACTCTAGGGGTGGGGTGGGGTGGGGTGGGATGGGGTGGGGTTGGGGGGTGGTTGGTAGAAAAGTCGAGCGAGGGGTTATTGCGGAACATTGTAATACAGTAGAATCTCAAAAGTAACCGCCCCCCGAAAGTAGCCGCCCCCTCGAAAGTAGCCGCTTTTTTAAACAATTACTACGAAAACCCGAAAGTAGCCGCCCCTCTTAAAGTAACCGCTCCCCGAAAGTAGCCGCTATAACTATTGTATAAATAAGTTGTGACATCTGTTTAACAATTTATTTTGAATGGCATGGATTAAAACATGTATAAAACAGTAATATCAAGGATTCAGGAATTTCAGACAGTAGTTATAAGTTTGTCTTTGTCATCGTTCAGACGTCCTCTTCCATTTCGGTATCTGAATATTCGGTATCGAGTACGGTAAATTATTAGCATTAGATAATAAGTAACAACTCTTATGTAATTAATAATCAAAATAAAACAAAATAGTGGTTAAAACTTGGCCGGTGCTAAAAATAACAACCCGAAAGTAAGTGCCCTCCGAAAGTAAGCGCCCTCCGAAAGTAGCCGCCCTTAGAGGTCACTAATTTCGAAAGTAGCCGGGGCGTCTACTTTCGAGATTCTACGGTATTTCATTTCATATAGAGATCGTGCAAAAACGTGCTACTTGCTACTCAGTCATCTTGCTACTCAGTCATCTTGCAGGGCTTTCACACACTAGGCTATATAGAAGTCACAAGAAGCTTAGTCGTTTGAATAAACTTATGAATATAGTTTGTACTAACGGTTGATTTGTTTATTAACAGTTACAGTACATGGCAAGGGAACTGCTACAGACGTGGTCAAGAAAAATGACACATGTTATAAGCCTTGTCGTGTGAAAAGTGGTCCTGTCTGTGGAAACGACGGCAGAAATTACAGCACAGGATGTCATTTGAGCGTAGCCAGATGCATGGCGAGGAGAATTGGCCAGAGAATTTATGTTTTGAATACTGGCTTCTGTGTCTCGTCCAAACCTTTGAGTGCTTGTTCCCTGAATTGTACAGATCTCAGACAGCCTGTGTGTGGTAGCGATAAAGTAACGTACAAAAACCTTTGCCTCTTTAAAAAGGCCAAGTGTGAAAAGAGAAAAAAGAAACATGGCGTTATTACTGTAGCTAACAGAAGTAAGTGCACACACTTTTTCTCAGATGTCCTGCCCCTAACCTCAAAATGTTTTATTTTCTTATTTGGAAGAACTTTTAAGATGACAAAGTAGGCTAACTTCTTTTGAAGATTTTCGTTTCTTCGCTTTCTTTCGGAGATATATCAGAATTTACGTCACACATGCATAATGACTTATACAGGAGAAATGTATGTATCTCTTTCATTCTCGAACGAAATTCTTTAAAATCGAGAAGTAACATTCTCTGATAAATAACATTCTCTGATAACTCATTATATGCATGTGTGACGTAAATTCCGGACATTTGCATATCAAACAAACTGATATACCTCGAAAAGAAAGCGAAGAAACAAAAATCTTCAAAAGAAGTTACTTTATCATTCGAAATAAGACAATAAGAAATGTTGAGGTTAGGGGCAGTTTAATTATACATAAGACTCCTTCGAAGTCTAAGAACTAAGAACTTTCTGTGAATCTTGATATATTTTCTCTGAAATCTTGATGAGAAGTTGAACATTCTGAAGTAATTAATATCAATGAAATCTTGATATCAATCCTCTGAAAGCCTGATATCAGATTTCTGAAATGCAAATAAGAACTTTATGAAATGGCTTGATATCAATTTTCTGAAATCTTGATAAGGATTTTCATAGAATGTTGCACGATGTATGTGGAATTCAGTTGAGAATTCTCTGAAGCAAGGGCGGAGGAAGTGGGGTGGGGGGGGGCTTGGCAGTGGGAGCAGCCGCCCCCACGAATCCTAAAGTGTGGGGGCGATGGGGGCATCGCCCCCACGATTGAGCCCATCGCCCCCACGATTGAGCCCAGCCTTATACTCATAATTTATGAGTATACTCGCATGTCTTAATTGGCATGACTATATAGGATGGAAAATTAGGTCCAAAAACTAATGTTCAGGACTAATGTTCAGGACATTTGTGAAGAAAGATTAATATACATTATAGGAAGATTTTATTAAAAATGATTAAAACATCCACAATAATCAATACGAAAAGCTGTGCACATATGAAAACTTCTGTAATTTACGTAGATTGTAAAACGTTGTGATTTTTTCTGCTTATATTTCCCTGAAAACTGGCCCCAAAATGCAGGAAATACTGTCTCTGAGACTTTCTAATTCAAAAAATTTCCGGGGTGTGCATGCCGCCAGACCAGCCTAGATGTCTCGGGTCTTACGGCCCTCGTGGTCCTTCTGCCCTCGCCCCCTATATTTAAACTGTTCCGTCGCCCTTGCTCTGAACAATTGATGGGATTTTTTAATGTTGATAAAATTCTCCGTAATTTTGTTGAGAAGTTCTTTCTCACTCTCTGATGAAGGGCCTTCACTTGAAACGTTAGACCTCCTACACACTATTTCGTATCACTTTTATCAAATTCATTAATTAATAACGTACCATTCGTTTAATGCGGCGTAGGGCCAGGGCCGGATTAACGTTGCGCGAGGCCTGTGTCATATTTTTAGCGCGACCCCCCCCCCCCCCCCAACGTTATGAACACCTAACGACACAAAAGATTAAAAAAAATCGTTTTCAGTTTTCTTCCCCCAAAGACAAATAATAAATAAATATATAAATATATAATAATAATATATAAAATAATATATATAATAATATATTTTATAAATTATTATAAAATTTGAACGTTGGGATCGGTAAATTTCTGCCACCATCGGACCTCCCTAAAATTTATCATCGGACCTCCTGTACTTTCGTTTGGGCCCCGCGCTGGAAGCCAATAGAAAAAAGGCTATCAGAAAGCGCGGGGGGGGGGGCTAAAAGAGCGGGGCTCCTAAGATCGGTCTTTTAGGGCCCCCGCTCTTTTAGAGGCCCGCTCTTTTAGAGGCCCGCTCTTTTAGAGGCCCAGCGCTTTTAAGGGCCTCGCGCATTTAGGGGCCCCGCGCATTTAGGGGCCTCGTGCTTTTATGAGCCCGCTCTTTTAGGGGCGGGCCCTTAAAAGGTCGGGGCCCCTAAAAGCACGAGGCCCCCAAAAGCGCGAGGCCGTGGCATATGCCACTTCTGCCATATGGTTAATCCGGCACTGCGTAGTATTTCTTCAATGTGTTGTTTAAATGTCAGGTTTCGATCCAAGCTGTTTTACAAGCTTGTTAGATATACAAGCTGTTTTAGCTGAGGAAATGGAAGGAAGATTTTAAGTAAATCTGGAGGATTTCCATTGTTTTTTCTTCAGGAATAAGCAAACCACTTAAAAGTAAACTTGAGAGTACTAACCACTATGGTCTAACAACATTAAAGCAACTAAGTAACAGTATAGTTATGAATTAGTTTTAGAGCACAGATGGCGTGAACAGTCATTAATTGTTTTCTTCAAGAGTTTTAAACTAGAAGGTCCAACTTATATTTCTAATTATTTTAAACCTCGTATTACTCCATACGCTTCAAGAGGTAACGGTCATAATGTAGTTCAAGATTCTTATTGTAGATATCTTATGAGTTTCAAGAGTTCTTTTAAACAAAAGAGTTATTTTACAACTGAATTTTTCATTGCATGCAAGGCACTTTAAAAGACTCGTTAATAATTCATGAAGGAAAAAGAAAAGAAAGCCATGTTTAATTAGTATCTTTATATGTGATAAAGACACGGTTGTTGTTTTCGATAAATTGCTCGCTGGTAGTTTTACGGCTCAAACAACGTTAATTTTCAAAATTATTACGCAGAACGAATAAAATGGTTGGTCATTGATGTAGTTTAATCTACTCGCAGTATGTATTTATTGAACTATGTTTATCAATCAATATTAATATCTCTGCAAGTTCCATACTCACTGCACACCATCCATGGAACTTACAGTCTTACAAGGTTTTAAACTATGTTATTATATACATGATTGAGTTGGTTTTCTTTGATGTTCCGCGGGATGTATATAGCATACAACCCTATGAATACTAAGTAATTAGATAAGAAAATGAAATGAAGAAAAAACTAGGAAAATCTTTGTCCAAGGTGGAAAAACGGACAAAACTTTGTTAGAAAACCTCCTCATGAGTCATGTAATAAGTCAGTAAATTACCTTGAACGTCGGGATGTACGCGATATATATAGCGCTCGGACACTACGCGTCCTCGGGGTTGTACATAGCATACATCCCTCGTTCTTGGTAATTAACTCTTAGTTTATTCATGCGTCGTTTATCTTTGATATGCCGCGGTTAATATATAGGTTATAGTTACCTTGTATATTAAATGACTTACATAAACGCTCTAAAACTACATTTTTGCTAAATAACGACGATTATCATCTGCTATATCATGAATAAACTAAGTAGGTTAGTTACCAGAGTATAGTAACCTACGATATATACTAAACATGGTTAGTTTTGTAGAAAAATACAATGTCTATAGATATTCATTCCAGAACGTTAAAGGAAGGAGTTTAGTCATAAGTAGTCGTTCTTCGTATTTAATATAATATCCGATTGATCTCTTAATTTCTTCATCCAGGAGGCGGGTGTGGTGACAAAGTGAAACCAAAACCAAAAGCATGTAGAAAATTCAAGACATGTCCCAAAGTTAAAAGACCAGTTTGTGGTTCAGATAATAAGACCTATCAGAACATTTGTTATCTTAAAACCACCAATTGCGTTATGAAACGCAAAGCCCGTGGAAAGAAAGTTCAAAAATTGACTCTGCAGCACTGTGGTGTCTGCGGTGGAATCAAGCAGTGTTCTACGTCATGGCAATCTTCAAAATGTCCTCCAATCAAACTGTGCGATCAAATGTTAAAAGCGACCAAACAAGGAAGTCGCGCCGGAACTGGGAAAAATAATGAGAAAGGGAAAACGAAAAGGTCGAAAAGTTTGAAAGGGAAGAAAAATAAAGCATCGAAAAAAACTAAAAGCAAAGCTGGAAAGAAATGGCCAATTTTGAAAGAGAAAAAGCGGTTTATGGTGTGTGGATCGGATGGCAAGACATATCGAAGTGTTTGTCATTTGCAAGTTGCGCAATGCAATAAAAAGAAGAAATGTCAACAATTGCAAATGCGCAACAAAGGACCTTGCAAACGGCGCAGATCTTGAAGCCTGGGAATGAAATTGAACTCGGAACTTGTAAAAAAACTAACATTTTGTGAAACTCTGCTCCGTATGCATGGCGTTAAGCAGGACAGTAAAGACTGATTTAATCAAAGTCACCGTGGTCGGTTTTCATGAGTTATCATATTTTAATTAATAGTTATTCATTATCTACTGTAGTATTGATTTGTTTGTTATAATCATTAACATAATCAAAATGATATCAAGGGAATGTCCCAGAAAAACAAGTTTTACCGAAACCGGACACGGATTTTGAACACACGCAATGTCAATATCACGTATTAAAAAACGTATTGTTATTATGTGTACCAATAACTCCGTTTGCCAAAAACCTTATTGGCCAATCGTGGTTATGTGATCCCAAATAAACTCATTGTTTTATCCTCTGACGTCAGCACTGATCACTAATGTGTCGCGTAATAATTATAGTTATATAAATTATAATTATATAAATTATATGATTTATCATTATGATTTAAATCAACGCTTATATGCTTTAATAATCAAAGTTTGTATGCCTTTGGGTACCTTTTCTAATCAACTTCATTTTGGATTATTACATATTTAAGTTTCAGTAGTGATTACTTATTATCCGAGTGCAAAGTCTTTACGGAAGAGTACTTGCCTGAGCGACGAAAGAGTGATGGCGGGAATGGAAAGGTACCGTCATAGTACATATTCAACAAAAGAAAGAGCAAATACTAGTAACGCCCTAATACTAACGGCCTAATACTAACGTCCTAATAACTAATATCCTAATACTAATTATGTCCTAATACTAACATGGCTGCCTAATACTAACGTCCTAATAACTAATATCCTAATACTAACGGCCTAATACTAACGGCCTAAAGTATTAGGCTAATACTAATGGCCTAATACTAACGTCCTAATACTAAGGCATGGCTGCCTAATACTAACGTCCTAATAACTAATATCCTAATACTAACGTCCTAATACTAACGGCCTAATACTAACGGCCTAATACTAACGTCCTAATACTAACGTCCTAATACACCGTACCTAGCGGGGGGGGGGGGGGGGGGGGGCAGCAGGGGCAACTGCCCCCCAGAAAAAAACCAAGATATGTTTTTTATATTGTTTATTTTTATATTGATTATAAATTTATTATGGGTATTCAGACAATTATCAGGGACCGACCGGGGGCACATATGAATATCAATAATTCCTCAAACTAATTGTGAATATATACATGTGAGTCCTGCGACTAGTGCAACTGGAGAGAGATCATTTTCTGCCACCAGAAGACTAAAAACATGGCTTCACGCAAATATGTCACAGAAAAGATTTTCAAATCTTACAGTACTGCATGTCCACAAGCTAAGAACTGAAAAACTTGATCTAGTCTCGGTGGCAAATATGAATTTGTGGCACAAAACGAAAATCGGAAAAGAAATTTCGGCGTATATTATAACTTACTGTTATTTCAAATTAATGTTTTTGTAATGTACGACCATGAGATTAACACCTAGTGTTTAATCTAGATGCTTTGTTGTATGTGATAGAGTATTGGGGTAGAGACAAGAGTTGGTCCTTTGATTGCACAGTTAGCTGTGCAAGATTCGTGTTTAATTGTTAATTATTACTTACACCCCTCCCATTTCATAACCAATACAAGATTATCGGTTTTGACTTTTAGGGTTACTTGATTTAAAAGTTCTCCTTACTCCTAACGTCTAATGAGTAATTGTCAGCGGTTATTTTGAAACTTGTTGCAAATCTTCCGTTGGGGCTCTGTAAAAGTGATGTGTTTCACCCTTCAGAATTTTGTAAAATTGCTCTCCAAAATGCATGAAATGCGCTTTCCGAGAGTCTAGATTTCAAAATTTCCCAGGGTAGTATGCCCCCGCACCCGGCCCCAACATAAACGTACATCTCGCGCCTTCGGCGCTCGGCTGTGCCCCACCCCACACTTTTAAAACCGCTCCGCGGTCCCTGATTATTTAGTTTGAGTGCTGAAATACGACGTAAACATAAACTAGAAATACGAATCCGCAATAATCCCCTCGCTCGCCTTTTCTACCACTAAACCCCACCCCACCCCTAGAGTTTATTTTCCCCATCCATGATTCCCAGTGCCCAGACCGCGTCTGTCGATAACAAATCCCATGCGGTTATGGTTTAAGTAATACTGGAGCAGTGAGCTCTACATATAATATGTAGCTAACAATGAGCTCGCTGGACCATAGGTACTCTGGGTTAGACATCTATCTGGGGTAAACCAGACCTTACAGATAAATTTTTTCAGAATCTTCCTCACAGAAATCGCCGGAAACGCACTCCTGGGGCTTTTAAAATTCAAATATTTTCTGGGGGTGCATGCCCTCAGACCCCCTACCGAAAGGTTCGCGAACACAAACTGCGAACACAAACTGCGAACACAAACTGCGAAACCTGCGAACACAACTTTACAAGATTTGTCTTACTGCCCCCGCCCCCCCCCCCCCCCCGGAAAAATAATCCTGTGCACGGCTATGTAATACTAACGTCCTAATACTAACATGGCTGCCTAATACCAACGTCCTAATAACTAATATCCTAATACTAACGGCCTAATACTAACGGCCTAATAGTATTAGGCTAATACTAATGGCCTAATACTAACGGCCTAATACTAACGTCCTAATACTAAGGCATGGCTGCCTAATACTAACGTCCTAATAACTAATATCCTAATACTAACGGCCTAATACTAACGTCCTAATACTAACGTCCTAATACTAACATCCTAATACTAACGTCCTAATACTAAAGTCCTAATACTAACGTCCTAATACTAACGTCCTAATACTAACGGCCTAATACTAACGTCCTAATACTAACGTCCTAATACTAAGGCATGGCTGCCTAATACTAACGTCCTAATAACTAATATCCTAATACTAACGGCGTAATACTAACGTCCTAATACTAAGGCATGGCTGCCTAATACTAACGTCCTAATAACTAATATCCTAATACTAACGCCCTAATACTAACGGCATAATACTAACGGCCTAATACTAACGTCCTAATACTAAGGCATGGCTGCCTAATACTTACGTCTTAATAACTAATATCCTAATACTAACGGCCTAATACTAATGGCCTAGCTAATACTAACAGCCTAATACTAATGGCCTAATACTAACGGCCTAATACTAACAGCCTAATACTAATGGCCTAATACTAACGGCCTAATACTAACAGCCTAATACTAATGGCCTAATACTAACGTCTTAATACTAACGTCATAATACTAACGTCCTAATACTAACGTCCTAATACTAACGTCCTAATACTAACGCCCTAATACTAACGTCCTAATACTAACGGCCTAATACTAACGTCCTAATACTAACGGCCTAATACTAATGGCCTAATACTAACGGCCTAATACTAACGTCCTAATACTAACAGCCTAATACTAACGGCCTAATACTAACGTCCTAATACTAACGGCCTAATACTAACAGCCTAATACTAACGGCCTAATACTAACGGCCTAATAGTAACGGCCTAATACTAACGTCCTAATACTTGAACGTCCTAATACTAACAGCCTAATACTAACGGCCTAATACTAACGCCCTAATACTAACGCCCTATTACTAACGTCCTAATACTAACGGCCTAATACTAACGGCCTAATACTAACGGCCTAATAGTAACGGCCTAATACTAATTCGTCCTAATACTAACATCCTAATACTAACAGCCTAATACTAACGTCCTAATACTAACGCCCTAATACTAACATGGCTGCCTAATACTAACATGGCTGCCTAATACTAACGGCCTAATACTAATGGCCTAATACTAACAGCCTTAATACTAACGTCCTAATACTAACGCCCTAATACTAACGTCCTAATACTAACGGCCTAATACTAACGGCCTAATACTAACGGCCTAATACTAACAGCCTAATACTAATGGCCTAATACTAACGCGGCCTAATACTAACGTCCTAATACTAACATGGCTGCCTAATACTAACAGCCTAATACTAAAATGGCTGCCTAATACTAACAGCCTAATACTAACGTCCTAATATACTAAAGTAAAGTCCTAATACTAACATCCTAATACTAACGTCCTAATACTAACATCCTAATACTAACATCCTAATACTAACATCCTAATACTAACATCCTAATACTAACGTCCTAATACTAACGTCTTAATACTAACGTCCTAATACTAACGTCCTAATACTAACGTCCTAATACTAACATCCTAATACTAATATCCTAATACTAACGTCCTAATACTAACATCCTAATACTAACATCCTAATACTAACGTCCTAATACTAACGTCTTAATACTAACGTCCTAATACTAACGTCCTAATACTAACGTCCTAATACTAACATCCTAATACTAATGGCCTAATGCTAACATCCTCAAATACTAACAGCCTAATACTAACATCCTAATACTAACGTCCTAATACTAACGTCCTAATACTAACGTCCTAATACTATACGTCCTAATACTAACGTCCTAATACTAACGGCCTAATACTAACGGCCTAATACTAACGTCCTAATACTAACGTCCTAATACTAACGTCCTAATACTAAGCCTAATACTAACGTCCTAATAATAACGTCGTAATACTAACAGCCTAATACTAACGGCCTAATCTAACAGCCTAATACTAACGGCCTAATACTAATGGCCTAATACTAACAGCCTAATACTAACGGCGTAATACTAACGTCCTAATACTAACAGCCTAGGCCGTTAGGCCGTTAGTATTAGGCCGTTAGTATTAGGCCGTTAGTATTAGGACGTTAGTATTAGGCCGTTAGTATTAGGACGTTAGTATTAGGGCGTTAGTATTAGGATGTTAGTATTAGGACATTAGTATTAGGACATTAGTATTAGGCCGTTAGTATTAGGACGTTAGTATTAGGCCGTTAGTATTAGGCCGTTAGTATTAGGCCGTTAGTATTAGGCCGTTAGTAGTAGGCCGTTAGTATTAGGCCGTTAGTATTAGGACGTTAGTATTAGGCCGTTAGTATTAGGCCGTTAGTATTAGGCCGTTAGTATTAGGGCGTTCCTAATACTGACAGCCTAATACTAACAGCCTAATACTAACGGCCATCAAATAGTTGACACTAAAATCGACTCCGCTGTTTTGTCTGTTTTCGCTTGCTTATGAACTGCCGAAATTCGAGAGTATTTGAGAGGCTGTGGACAAGAATCCCGATTACCCGATATTTCGATAACAAACGCAATCGCTGTATGTCTCTTATTTGTATCGTCTTCAGTACTTTCATATTGACGACGAAATTAAAATATAATTTGGCCGCCATCTTCAAAAACAGCATCGTAATTTAACCCAAATACGTCGAACGTTTTCTTGACAAATAATCAACTCTACAAGCTCTCTTATACCTTAAAACAAAGATAATTTATCTGTCTACAATATACGTAAACGTTATTGTGCTACCTTACTTAGTTGTTTTTAAAAAAGCGCAATATCGAACATGCCTTGATATTCGTGATATGTCATTCGTCAAGCGCGGGATTTCCACAGAGCGCTTCATTTAAATTTTAAAAGTACTTTTACATGCCTGTAGCTGCTGCACAAGTTAAAGTGGATGTGACATTAGTTTCTATTGAAAAAACAAAGCTACACGGTTCAACATAGTTCGCAGTTCGACATTGTTTACATTTAGATATCCAATTGTCCAAATTTAATACTATCATTGCTTACAATATATTAGCTTTTACTTCAATATAAACATACAGTAGCTCATAGCCTCATTCCGTCATTCGTTGCCTTTCAAATTGCGGTATATCCATACGTTGTGCTGCCGGCTGCGTACTTTTACATACAGTCATACACAAGCCCAAGTAGCCTGTAGTCCGAGTTAACGCCTACTCCCGTTCGTTTGTTTGATTTGAAATATGACCGCACGACCGCCAGCAAATATTACAAACGTGAAGTTCGATTTGGCAGAAGGGTCGCTTGATCATGGAAAATTTATGGCTTGCTCTTTCGAGTAAATGTTGTTCGAATTAGATGTATGGCGTTCAAACATTGAATTTTGACATAAACGCGCCATATATGATTACCGTATGTTATTTTAATATTACAAGGCTATATGATCGCCTTGATATGTGGTGTAGATTCTACAGTCTATTTTATCCTCTATATGCTATAGAAATTTCTGGCATCATTCTGCTGGCATGCCTGATCAGTGATCCTGAACACTGCTCCAACTGCTCCTGTCAGTCCAGAGGCAGCATTTCACTTCTGATAAGCCTACGTCTACATAATAATAAAGCCTCATAAGAACTCCTAGTATAAAGTATATTACATAAGTAATCCTAATACAACCACCAGCGGGGAGCGGGGGAGCGGAGACAAACCCTGGGTACGAGGTTGATCCTAATACCGTTAGTACATTAGGACCAACTCCTTATAAGGAAGTAAAAAGTCGTTTTGGGTGATCCGTTTGAATTTGACGATATTATTAGTTTGACAAAATGTATTTTAATTGATGGCAACCGAAATGGATGGTTTGCTACCCGAAATAGCGGAGCGTATAGATTCTATTTTTAAATCCAAAATTCCGACAAACAAACTGAAAGTTGACTCCCGAACGAGTTTAGAAATTAGATTTAATATGGTAAATGCGGATCGACAATAATCACAATATGTACGTCATCTGTAAGCTTCGCTATTGAATGGAATGTTATCATTCGACAATCAGCATATCTACACCGCATTCCACAACTAGTTATCGACGCTATTTGACACGCGATCTGGAAACACTTTCACGCAAAATGCGCCTTTCTGGCGCAACCACTTCCTAATATGGTCAAGCACGTGATAATCTGCTGAACAGGAAATGCCAAAATCTCCCAACTTCCGTTGTGCGAGGGAAATTTGAGAAGACTTCTCTTTTGACAAAGCTAAATCTATAATAGATTGACCGTCTCATCTTTCCGTGCAGTATTGTTCACCAACGCCTTCTTTCGTTGTACATCTTCGTTCTTTGTCGTGACAGCGATACGTATTTTTCCCTTGTGTTGCTTAAGACGTTCTCCTTTGAAAAGGTAAGTGAAACTGCTGTCCTGGGTTGTTCTATTTTCTTATCAATAGACAATAGCAAAGGAATAGATTACTGAAGAGCCATAATATCTCACTTCAATCTCACATTTATTGCGCCATGTTGCTCTATTACGATCTGCTTATTCTGTCGTTGCACAGAAAATTCTAGTGTTATTTTACTTTTTATACCTACAATTTGTATCATTAAAAATTCATTACATTCAGGTTATTCGCTGTCTGATAGAATATTTCGCTGATATTGATAAGATTGCGTATTTAAGGACTAAAATCATGAATAATTGAAGTATTGTTTCGCGTTGCCTTTGAGTTTCTTGTGGAAGCTATACCCACTAACTTCGTGATGTTGTGAAAATACGTATCACGCTACTTGACGGGTTTTTATGCTATAAAAACCAGACATCTGTTCAATAGATAACGAACTAACTCATCGTAAAGTAAACAACTGATATTATTTTTAATCGCCAAATATTGCAAAGAAACAACAGAATATAAGTTTTACAGATACTAGTGAAAGCGGTGGACTGACATTCGACAAAAAATGCAAACTTGGACATGGTGATGGTTATTGTGTCGGTATTTTTACACCGTATTCTGTTCTCTAATGAATTATTTTTGATATGAATTGTTTTATCTTGCTGGCTGTTTTATATCTGGGTAGCGACTGGGAGTACTATTCACATAAACTGTGTCTGTCGCTGTCCATGTCAACATGTGATTTGCAGTTTTGATAGCAACTAAACAGGGAGGAACGCGACAAGGAATTAACTAGATTTTGGTTAACGCTCTCAACGCTCTCATTTTAAAAGCGTAAAACCCGTTTTATTAGCCAACCTTTTTACTCATAACTTGTTGTAAGCAGTAGCAAAGGAGCTTTCAGCTTTGGTTTTGTCGTTTTGAAATTCAATATCGTCTACAGCAAAACCCAAGCTGTTTTTTATTTCTCGACTTTCCCCTGCGTTTTTTGTTTTTCGTTCTTTTTAACATAAATTCTGTTAACAATACCTTATATAAACTTACCTTAATTGTTTGGTTAATTCTACTTTCTACCAAAAAGATGTTTTCTTTGAGTCTGCAATTATTGGTTGGGTGTTGAGCGAGAGAGCGTATTCAATTACAATACTAGGCATTTTTGTCGGATCATTTGAAAGCACATTGGCGCCCTATTTGGCTTAATGTAACTCGAAATTAGCAAAAATATGTCGAGAGACTAAGCTAATATGGACTCTATATAAACTAACTAAACGACAAAAAACTAACAAATTAAAAGGAATTCTATAGATATCGCGTGTCAGCGTTGATTTCCGTTAAGGTTTTGACACAAAAAATGCGCAAAAATGTCAATCATTTGGTGCAACATGTCGTAATTAAAATTTACCCATTTTGGAAACAGTGTTTAGATGGCTTAATCATTTGGTAAGTGCTGAGTGATTATTCTTTCAGTAGGGGTTAAAATTGTTTATAAATTGTTGTCTATATGACAGTCAGTCATAGGGCATGAGTTTATTATAATTTTGCTCTGTTTGATGTTTTCTTGGCTGGGTTAATAATTTCTTACAAATGGTATTGTGTATTTGAACTTAAATGGTTAGGGTTAGGGTTTATTATAGGGTTAGCTATAGGAATTCTTGTTGTTGTGGTGTTGGTTTGGCCTTCCACAAAGGGTCTGGGAACAAGAATGGGTGTTGGTGCAGGTTGACTTGTTGTAATTTTTAACAAAAAAATTAAAATATAAAAAATAAAAATTATGATTTTATAGTCAGTATTTCCTTACTGTATACGAAACTAACTCTAACAATAATATTCATGCAAAAACTAGATGACAGTGAGCACGCAAAACAACACAGAGGTGATAGCTAGGTTTGTGCCAGAGATGAAAGTTGATTGTTTAGCGAAACGTTTGTTAATGCGTAAAAAACTTTTACGATTCTAAGAAAACAAAAGATGAACTTTTTTCTTCTTTTTTCCTTCTTTTTTTCTTTTTTCTTCCAGCTCGTTCCCTGACGAATTGTTAATTTTTCCCCAACAGGGGGTAAGGTTCCCCGATGGGGGGCTACAGCCCCCTGCCCCCTCTGGCACCACCCCTGTGTGGCAATGGTGTTGATGATGATGATTATAATGTTTGGCACGCAATATGAAATACAAACAGAGATTTGGTGTAGAATGTTTCTTGTAACAACACCAAATATCAACTGATTACTTTTTGTAACCCCAATACACGTGTTCGACCTGTCCATCATGCGTATATGATGTAATGCATAAATTAAATGTCTAAACATTATAAGGCCAAGAAAAAAAATACCTGGGTTTCCTATTTCATCCTGAAAAAAAATAGGTAGGGTAGGTCGGGTTTTTTTTGGTTTTTTTACCTTTTTTTTTCCAAACATTGCATGGACGAACAATAGGTTTTACCAAACCACGCTGATCTTGAGGATGCTGCCTGGATAGACAGCCATGTTTACTATCCCAGGATGCAAATTAAGCTGCAACTTGTACCAAGGCTTTTCAAAATTTCAATAAAAAAATTAGGGTCGATATTTTACTGGCCAAAAACTAGGTAGGGTTGGGAAACCGGAAACCAAGGTATTTTTTATTTTGGCCTAATGATGATGGTGGTGACAGTCATGGTGGCTTTTGTATAACCATACATGTATAACCATACTTAGAATACTTCATTAATAATTCACGAAGAAAAGACAAAAGAAATCAGTGGAAATATGGTAATTGTATATCTGATACAAAATTCTGCTGATTTACATAAACCTTTACATCAATTTACTTGGCGAAAATTTAAATGACTTACGGTAAATCTTCAATATTGTCAATAAATATGAACATTTAGATGCACGAGTAACCTAAGCTATTTACAACATTTACATCCGTGTTGTATTGGATATTTCTGCAATAAGTCATTATGCATGTGTGATGTAAATTTACATAAGAAACGAAAATCTTCAAAAGAAGTTACTTTATCATTTTAAAAGTTCTTCCAAATAAGATAATAAAAAATGTTGAGGGGTACTTTAAGAAGTAGCCCATGGCGAATCGCAGCAGCAAACTAAGTCTTGTTCACCCCGTCTTTCTCGCTTTAGAAACAAAAATGAGTGCCATAAGCTTGGTGAAAAAACGCATGGCGGAGATGCGCGACGGCATCGACGAAGCCGAAGTACGTACGAAGGATGCCGTGCAACTGAAACGGGAAGCAGAGGCCCGTGGTTACTCAGCGGAGAGCCAGGCAACGTCTTTAAGGAACAGGGTGAGCCAAGTACTAAGTGACATTGAAAAGATCCAAAAGACACTGGATAATCAAACGACCAATTTGGGTGGCGCTGAGGGTCGCACTGAAGAGCATGATACAGTAAGGAAGGATCTCGAAGGACGAGAAACAGACAGCGATCAAGATTTGGTTCTTACAGAGCAAACTCTGAAAGACACCAAGGTGATGGTCACTGAGAACACGCAAAAGTATGACGACGCAGTGAATAAGTTCAAGGTTCTCGAGCAAGATCTGGAAAGAGTGTGCGAACGGTTGACTAACGCCCAGAACAAGGTGGAGACGCTGGAGGGGAAGGCAAGCCAAGTGAACACAGACCTGAAGGATTTGGAAGTAAGAGACGAGGAGGCAAGCGAAAGAGAGACCTCGTTGGAAGATAATTTGCGACATCTGGAGAGCCAAATGAAGGAAACCGAACAACGTGCTGACCACGCGGAACGAATCGTCGCGAAACTCGAAAGATTTATAGAAATCATCAAAGGTACGCTGAGAGAAATATGTGGTGTTAGAACACTTCTATATGTATACAAATACGTAGTTCAGTTAGCAGATATTATAGTAGGTGTTAGAGTCCTTCAATATAGGTACGCTGTTAGTAAAATACGTAGTTCAGTTAAGAGATACAAGGTGTTAGAGTTAGAGCCTTTCTAGTAAAATACGTAGTTCAATAGCGCTCCGTCGAGATGACGTCAGTACCGATGTTTGTCCGCTTTTAGCCATAATTATTGCGGCCATAACAAAAGAAATAGCTCATTTGCAATCATTTGTGAGTCAAATTTGGTTTGTTTGTCCGCTTTTTGAGCTATTAATAGCAACCAGACTCTACGCTATTAAGAGAGCCTTTCTTTTGGTACGCTGTTAGTGAAATACATAGTTCAGTTAAGAGATACGAAGTGTAATTAGAGCCTTTCTATATGTACGCTCTGTTAGTGAAATACGTAGTTAAGAGATACAAGGTGTTAGAGCACTTCTATTATAGAATTTCTTCCATAGAAATTAAGAAATGGTTCTTGGTTTGGCGTGCTCCGTCGAATTATGGATGCACGAGGGATATTGGAAGATCATGAAGAAAACGTGAGAGTTGCCCGAGGCGATAGCATAGTGTTCTCCCAACTTCCCAAGTGTCCCAAGTGCTCTCTCAACTTCCCAAGTATTCTCCCAACTTCCCAAGCGTTCTTCCAACTTCCCAAGTGCTCTCTCAACTTCCCAAGTGCTCTCTCAACTTCCCAAGCGTTCTCCCAACTTCCCAGGTGCTCTCTCAACTTCCCAAGTGTTCTCCCAACTTCCCAAGCGTTCTTCCAACTTCCCAGGTGCTCTCTCAACTTCCCAAGTGCTCTCTCAACTTCCCAAGCGTTCTCCCAACTTCCCAAGTGCTCTCTCAACTTCCCAAGTGCTCTCTCAACTTCCCAAGCGTTCTCCCAACTTCCCAGGTGCTCTCTCAACTTCCCAAGTGTTCTCCCAACTTCCCAAGCGTTCTTCCAACTTCCCAGGTGCTCTCTCAACTTCCCAAGTGCTCTCTCAACTTCCCAAGTGTTCTCCCAACTTCCCAGGTGCTCTCTCAACTTCCCAAGTGTTCTCCCAACTTCCCAAGTTTTCTCCCAACTTCCCAAGTGTTCTCTCAACTTCCCAAGTGTTCTTCCAACTTCCCAAGTTTTCTCCCAACTTCCCAAGTGTTCTCCCAACTTCCCAAGTGTTCTCCCAACTTCCCAAGTGTTCTCTCAACTTCCCAAGTGTTCTCCCAACTTCCCAGGTGTTCTCCCAACTTCCCAAGTGTTCTCTCAACTTCTCAAGTGTTCTCCCAACTTCCCAAGTGTTCTCCCAACTTCCCAAGTGTTCTCCCAACTTCCCAAGTGTTCTCCCAACTTCCCTAGTGTTCTCTCAACTTCCCAAGTGTTCTCCCAACTTCCCAAGTTTTCTCCCAACTTCCCAAGTGTTCTCTCAACTTCTCTCCCAAGTGCTCTCCCAACTTCCCAAGTGCTCTCTCAAGCGCTCTCCCAACTTCGCAAGTACATCCATCCATCCATAATTCGACGGAGCACACCAAACGATAAACCATTTATTTTATAACATAGAATAAAACACAAAATAATAAAAAACAAGCTTTATTTCGTTCATTAAAAATAACTTTCTCCTTACGGAAGCCAAAAATTTGTAACGTTTCTGATTGATCGCTTGAAATTACCGTGCTGCATTGCGAGAAATGGAGCATGCGCGCGCACGATAGCAAATCAGAAGCAACATTCGATTCAATCCTTTGACCTAGAAGTTGCTTATTACTCGTGCTACTGTGGTATGAGTCTAGGTTTCTGCTCTTTTATTATTTTTTTGTCGATGTCGCGAAGTGGAAATTATTGCATCTTCCCGTCAAACTTTGCGAAACTGAGCGTTATAAATATGCTAATCTTCACGCATGCTTTCTTTCTTCGTTTCCCTGATCATTTGATCAAGCTGTTCGAAGTCAGTGTTCTTTCTTGGACAAGTTATACTACATTTAATGTCGCTGGCAAGTATCGTGGTTTTATATACGCTCACAATGCTTACAATTTTATTTTATTATTATTATTATTTTTAATTTTTATTTAATTTAATTTTTATTTTATCATTTTTGCAGTAAAAAACTGAATTGCAACGTTAAAAGGGTAAAATTATCAAAATGACTATGAAACTGTTTCTAAAACGATCAGTTCTGCAGCGAGGAATTAACAAGGAGGATTTTGTTCTAAGATTGTATCTGCAATGTCTCTCTGGAGGTACTAAACAACTGATCTTATGCGAGTGATATATCATATTATTAAAAAAGTGCTCATTAAGAGAGCAACGGCGATCATACAATGTCGGTAGCTTGATTATTTCCAACACGTTATTATATTCGAGTAGAGGATATATTATACGGAGAGCTCTCCGTTGGATAGACTCGATTTGATTACTTAGGTAATTAGGTAGGCAACTATGCCAAACTGCGCATGCGTATTCCAGTATTGGTCTTACACAAGTTTTATATACAGTGACAAAGACTTCATTAGGAATCATACTCTTCTTTAACAACCGAAGAGCATAAAGGCGTTTGGAGGCCTTTTTACAGATTGCGTCGACATGGTAGTTCCACTTTAGATCGTTAGAAATGATAACTCCACACGCCGATCGCGGTAGACCTATACTAAAAGATGACGAGCGATTTCGAAACGGGTTGGTCCTCGATCTCAACTAATTCAGGTAAACATGCTGTGTTGATATTACCTGAAGACACCACATGTATGTTATGTACTTGGATTCGGTTATTGCAAATCTGTTTTCAGAATTGAAATCGAGTAAATATTGACCGAGATAACGTTCAAAAATCTACGACGAAGCGGCCTTCATATTGCCGATTAATTTCTCAGTACATAAACAGGTTTTTACGAAGGGTAATTCCAAATCTGTTTTCAGAATTGAAATCCGTTAAATATTGACCGAGATAACGTTCAAAATGCATCCTTTTCCGATTTGTGATCAACAATTATATACATGGCGTGCGAGGTCTGGGAATGTTAGGGTTATGATTGGGGTTAGGAACTTTTACAAGAGATATATACAGTATGCCACGCTCATGCCAGCCTAAAAGTAGCCCGAATTAACGCCTAGCGGGCATCTTGTTCTCACCAAATTTCATCTTTCAAAATATAGTTCCAAACAAAGTTTTTCTCCTAATTCTATGCACAGTTGAAACCGTGAATTGACTTATCGTGAGTTTTGGTTCTTTCATTTCTTTAGGAAGTATTGAACTTGAACAGAAGAAACTCGAGAACGCCAATGATGAACTGGAAGCCACGATGAATGAATTACTTGGCATTCAATAGTTTTTTGTTGCTTTTTGTTGCTTTTGGTATTGTGTAGTTGGTAATTGAAAATGCTTAGGAAACGTGTGATTGATCGTCAAATATCGCATGTAGAGAGAAATTATTGAAAAGTTTGATATATTGGTAATAAAAAGTAGTTTTCAACCTTCTATTCTATTCAATCGTTAATACAACATTTGCATAACCAAATTAGGTATACTGTTACATTTCTTCTTTCATTTTCTCATAGTGTCTCCAATTATGCGCGAATCAAATCGAAATGTCAACATGCCCCCCGGGCATACATGGGGAATTTGATCGTTCAACATTTCAGGGTGGCGGGAATTTGACATTCTTCTTCCCCCTAGAGGGTGGGGAATTTGCAAGGGGGTGGATAATTTGAACAGATCTGTTCATAATGGCGACGAATTTGTCAGATTTTACAGGTCAGAAAATTGTCTTTGTTTTGGAGTGGCTGGAAGAAAATGGCCTAGTCAGGCTAAAACAAGTGTTTGAAGATAAGAAAAGTTACTAGTGTTCACTGAAATGTTCATTGTCCATGTCTATTGCCGCGATAGTGGCGATCTCTGATCGGTCTATTTTTTATGTTTATGTTCACAGATTTTGCATTAAATGAATATTTGTTCAATATGTTGAATAGAATCGTTGACGGTGGGGCATTTCATCTCCAATTTTTCCAAAACATGGTATATATTTGAACGGGAGAAAAGAACAGGTCGAAAGGACCCATTTTGTGGCAGAAATGCCGGGCAATTTGAACTTATAAAATAAAAAATCTAAATGCCCGGGGGGTGATGTTGACATTTCGATTTGATTCGCGCATTAGCTTTTATATTTCTATTAACTAAAGTTATTCATTCAAGCATAGTTAATAGAAACTATGATTCAAGTTAACCCTAGTTCACTATCAAACTGTAGCCAGACCACCAAATACACATGTTCTTTCCAGAGAAACCTCGCCTTGAAAACTTAGATCAGATATCCTTAAAGTCAAAGCCATTTTAACGTCCCGGTTTTTGTGATCATGACCCCCAACTATCCACAAATTCCCCTCACTAGCCTGTCGTGTCCTCATCACGGCCAAGCAAGCTCCGCTCCGTGGACTAAAACTATTGCGAACTAGACTCCAGTGATTCACAGTTGGATCAAATATCTCCACCGAGTTCAACACT
Source organism: Chrysogorgia sp. JL179-B06 (assembly GCA_035772405.1). Classification (NCBI taxonomy): domain Eukaryota; kingdom Metazoa; phylum Cnidaria; class Anthozoa; order Scleralcyonacea; family Chrysogorgiidae; genus Chrysogorgia; species Chrysogorgia sp. JL179-B06. Next base: position 939,560 of record JAYKKM010000216.1, on the reverse strand, counting down.
CCACAACTACTAGCCCCACCTACGACGTAGATCTTCTCGGAATAGCAAGTATTCCCATGATTCATGCGAGGTTTATTCAGTGACGCAACTTCCGTCCACGTATTTGCCAGGGGGTCGTAGTATTCCACGTGTGGAATGGCGCACGTGCCGCAGTAACCCCCGATGGCGTAAAGTTTCCCGCCAAGAGGTTGAAGACCAAAATGACTTCTGGGTAAATTCATATCCGGAACCGCTAGCCACTTGTTGTCATGTGTGTCGTATCGTTCTGCTGACTTTAACGCTGTGCCATTATGTGAGCCCCCGGCAACGTATAGCCAGCCGTCAAGGACGGCCACGGCAATAGCCCCTATAAACAGAATGTTATTATGCAGAGAATACAAAGGATTAATAAGGAACTCTATTTTTGAGTGCGAGATTCGTCATTTTTGGCGTCAGTTTGTGGATGTACACAAACGAGCGATGACTGCAGCACAACGTGAGCATAAGTACTAAGCACATGAAGGCGTCAAAATTGACGAATCTCATAGTCGTAGTTAAATCTATAAATACTTAATACACCTGGGAAATTAAGATAACTTGTAATCGTGTGAAGGTACTGCAAAGAAACATGTTAAATATATTAACGTTTCTTTGCAGTAAATGCTCCTTCATACGTTTACAAGTTATCTTAATTTCCCAGGTGTATTAAGACCGTGTTTTTAATTTCCCAGGAGTATAAGACCGTTTTCTAAGGTTCAGTTTTTTTTATACACACTGTATGCAAGCACTCCGTGTTTAAAGTATTGTTTAATAAACGAGCAGCAGTGTTTTATCAGATTTAAAACACGAGGGCGTAGCCCGAGTGTTTTAGATCTGATAAAACACGTGCTGCGAGTTTATTAAGACCCATTTGATAAGTTCATTGCGTAGTAATTTTGAAAATCGATGTTGTCTATAAGCCGAGAAAATCAAAGATAAAGTTTATGTAAATCAGGACGAATCTTTATCACATTTAAAACAACGATACGGTCGTGATTTTCTTTTGTCTTTTCCTCATGAATTATTAAGGAGTGTTTGAAGTGCTAAAAGTTAATGATTCTATTTGTTCGTGTTAAATCGAACACGTCTAAAATATATTTTCTACCGATTAAAATATAACTTCTGCCGACTGAAACTCGTAACAAGATTTTTTGTGGGATGTCGCACCATAACATGAGAGATATAAGAAGGGATATGTGAGAGTAATAACCTTTGCATTCCTCAAGTGATGCCAGCGACATCCATTGATTAGTAGAGAGGTTGCACGCCTCTGCAGTCACCAGATCTCCGTACTGATCATTGATTCCTCCGATGGCATACAACTGGTCATCAAGTACTGCAGTCCCAACGCATTTTCTTGGTATGATCATCGGAGAAAGGTCGTACCACTTTTGAGTGGAGCAGTCGTAACAGTTGACATTGTTAATGATGCTGCCACACTCTGAAAATAAATAACGTAGAGAGAAAACATGGTCAAAGTTGTTATATATAGTCCAGTGGATAAGGTGAAAATCGTTCGTTTTTTTATTAAAACACGAGACTTGGTATGCAGATAAAGTTATACTAGTGCTGATGAATTTCTGATATAGTTATAGAGGCAATGGAGATTTCTTCCTGGTTGCCACAAAATCCAGTTTTTCTTCCAATTTACCTATTACTATCTTATAAAAAAGTGAAAATCCCGTCGTATGCACTATGCGAAATCTTGTCGCAGAGATAAAATTTTGTCCCCGCAACATGTCTCATCGTATAAACAGCAACTAGTCCCTGCGACAAAATTAAAATAAACCAATCAAAGAATGTTATTTTATTTTCCTTCTCTGACATGTCCCCTCGTGTGTCTTCAACAGGGGAAATGTCCCCGAAACATGCCTCCGCGATTTGTCGCCTCATGTGTACTAGGAAAAGTTTTGAATTTTTGCTTCTCTGAAAGTGTATTTCCTGCAATATGAGGGCACTTTTCTCCAGCTTTTTTAAGCCGCGGCAGTATGCGGGATTCGAAGTATTTAAGTACCGTTAAAGTACACAGATTTTCCAAATTTAGACCGCGTGGATATCTCTCCCGCCCATGGGGTATGCGTTGCACGACGGCAGAAGAGAAGGAAGGAAAGGCAATCATTTAGCCACAAAACCAAATTTATTAGGTATACTCAAGTTGAATATACAATATATCGTTTAGACAATGCCCGGACCCAGGCCTGGCTATTCCTGCACTGACTATTGCTAAACGAAGAACAACAATGAAATCCCAGATTAATTCCCTCAATGAGAACCGTTATAGTATCATTAAGTTGCATTCAAATATTCGAATAATTTAAGACCCTTTGCCCGAATGACAAGACCATTTTTGCCCGAATAGAGCTCATTTTTCTGACAACTGGGGGATGCAGCCCCCGGCCCCTACGCCTATACAAGAGTACAAAAATATTGATGGTTTACAATAAATCCTTGAGATTCAGAAGATAAAGGTTTGGTGCCATAAACAAAAGAATATAATGAGATACTTTTGTTCAAGTCTTACCAACATGGCCGCCATAACATGCAAACCACCAATTGGTTGATTAAAAATTCACAGAATATTTCGTCTCACCTTCACCGCCAAGCAGATAAATAAACCGAGTCGTTTTCTCTCTCGCCTGACTTCTCGCGTAAGTAAGCTGGTGTTCTTGTTGTCTAGTTTCGGGAACGAGATGATATCGAATGGCGTTGAAAACCATCTGACGACACAATGGATCGCTCACAATGAGTTCCTCGTTTAAAATCACATCCATCAAATAACGACGTGTTAGTAAAGAGAAACGCACGTTTTTCATCAGATTTTTTAGATGGATTCCCCGCGTCCCGGAATCAAATCTCACCCAACGCATGATTGCTGAGCTAACATCATTTTCCGTTACGATATTCAGATCTTCACTTTCCAGAAATTTCGATAACTGCTCGACTGTTAAGTCCTGGAATTCCTCATGCTTTGCAACAAAGGAGAAATTCGTTTTTATGTAACTTTCTAGTTTTTCGACTATACTGCGGTTTCTTTGGACAGCTTCGGCTAATTTCCAGATCCCAATACAGTTTGTTTCGTCTGTATTGTTTACGAGAAATTCCATACAGGATTCTTGGATTTTCGGAAACTGGAGCATTCCAGAAGCAACTACAAGTTGCTGAACATTCTCAGAATTGATGATTATTGTCGAAGTATAGCAAAACTCGAGGAGTTGTTCCAATGCTTTGGAATCTAATCCTTTGATCTTGATCTTCTTCTGCTGGCTCTCTTTCATATTGGCAAGAAACATAGCACGGAAGTAAGGACTTGCAGAAGCTAAGATTACTTTGTGGCAATGAAATTCACGTTCGTCATCCGAACAAATCACAATATCACTAAATATCATCTCTCTTCGAAAATCTCGTATTCTTTTAAAAGATTCCTGAAAGGCGTTGTCATCTTTGAACTCGCAAACCAATGCTTCGGCCTCCATCAAGAAAGGTTTTCGTCGTTAGTTGTGGAACTGAAATGAAGATATTCCCTTGGCAAATTAGCAAGCAATGGGTTGTTTACTTGAGAAAACTCATGAATTATTAAGGCCATTAATGTTACTAGTAAGAATTGGCAGGTCTTATCTTTTCGTGCTATCGTAAAATAGTTTATCTTGGCGTAGCAGGTGTCTTACTAGCGTGACACAGGCTAGTGTCTTACTAAAATAAACAAATAAAAAATTGAGTTGTGCACAGGCGAAAATACACGAAAAATCATGAGAGTTCGACCCTCGAGATATGAAGTGGATGTTGAGGGTAATTGATGTTATGTTGATGGATGGCGGTTGTAGATTGTCCCTTCGCGAGTGAGGGTGATAATATTGCCGCGAATAAACGCATCGGCGCTATGACCACTGAGCAATTGAGACACGGTCAGGACTCAGAAATTTCATATTTAAACATCGCCGTTACTCTCAAAAATCTCTACAGGAAGACATCTCATCTTCACAAGAAAGAGCGAAGCCTCTCAAACGACTTCCTCAAACAGCGGAGCAAGGCTCACAGCCTTAAAATTATTCAGTGTAAAGCCTCCTGTATATAATCTAATTATAAATATCATCTATAAATAAATAAAAATAGATAAACATCATCATTTGACGATTTTAAAATAATTTCTTCTTGCTCTTTTGAGTCTGAACTTCTTCTACGCGAAAGCTTACTCATTCGCAATATTAAACCTTCTCTAAATGGCAATATTGGTTCTGTGCCACTCTTTCTTTTATAATCTTACTTTTGTCTGTCACTTTTATTACAGCAACTCTCTCTGATTGGTTATGGCATGCATATATTATGACAACTCTGTAATTATATATTTAGTCTCATTGAACTCATGTAAATCATTCTCTGAAGATGTTGTGACAATAACAACGAAACGTTTGAACTTTATTAAATATTATGATTTTACTCTCGTGTCCGACTCAATGGCTTTTATGAAAATAATATGCTGGGCTTTGATATTTATAATTAGATTACGCCTCCTGCCTGGTCTTTCAATAGCTGACCTCCTGTATATAAATATTCACACGATTAACCGACATTGAGGTGAATAATTGTTTTAGTATAAATACACATGTGATCTTTTTGGAATAGCATTTTCTTTAAAATTGATTATTTCCTCATCAGTCACACTGAAAAATCGGCTGGCAGCCATTTTATGTGATCATCCCCTCGCGAGTCGCGATCACAGTGGTGGGGTGATAATCTCTTCGCGGCATGGATCGTTTTCTCACGAATAGTTTGTATATATATATATATATATATATATATATATACACATATATATATATATATATATATATATATATATATATATATATATATATACACATATATATATATATATATATATATACCGCTTCATGCTCTCTGGATGTGCGCATGACCGCTGTTTATCCCACAAGCGGTTGTCACTGGCAATCGTTTGTGTATAATTAGTACTCATGCCCATATGATTGTACCAAGCTACACTGATGAGCTGTGGAACAGCGAAACACGTGTCTGTAGATATTGTAATATATATATATATATATATATATATATATATATACGTAATATAATAGACATTGTATGTACGTTATTGTATTTAGACTCGGTAATCAGAATAGCGCTCCGTCGAGATGACGTCAGTACCGATGTTTGTCCGCTTTTACCCATAATTCTTGCGGCCATAACAAAAGAAATAGCTCATTTGCAATCATTTGTGAGTCAAATTTGGTTTGTTTGTCCACTTTTTGAGCTATTAATAGCAGCCAGACTCTACGCTATTGAAATCGGTTAAATATTGATCGAGATCACGTTCAAAATCTACGACGAAACGGCCCGTGCGAGGTCTGGGGACCATGGACGGGGGGAGGATACAGCAGGGGGTCGGAAGGGTAGGCGTATTGCGGATACGTATTTCTAGTGTTGCAACGGAACAGATTAAAGACGCTATTTATTCCATTCCATGCAATGACTGTGGTCAGGAGTACATCGGTCAGACTAAACGTCAGTTTCGTACACGTTTAAAAGAACAATAAAAGGCTGTTTTCCTTTCAAAAAAGGAAAATTCTGCTTTGTCGGAGCACGCGCGTACGTAACCATGAGACTGCGTGGGAAAATTTCAAAATTATTATCACTGATCCGCGGTCAGAGACGTTTTCTGGAGGCTTTGCATATCAATAGCGCCCGCGCCCCATTGAATCGCGATGCCAGAAACTTATTTAATCTTGTTAATAGATGTCATGCATCGGTTCTATGAGTGTATAAATAGGGATCCTAACCTCTGATGAAGATACTAGATTGGAGTGTTGAAACGTTGGGTCATAAATGGCCGCCCATGCAAACCCAGTGAACTCTATATAAGGAATAAGGACTAGGATTACAATGAAGTTGAAGACGGGGGTTTAGGGTTAGGAAGACACTTAAGGCGGGGGTTAGGATTGGTGTTGTGTTGGGGTTGGGTTCTAGAATTCAATAATTTATAACTATTGGTAATTCTGTGCCATTGCACACTTACTGAATCGATTAATAATCGATAATTGGTAATTCTAGGCAGGAGGAATAAGCTGTTCGTAATGTCGACTGCGCATCAAAATGACGCGTTCTGCGTCGGGATAAAACTTATTTCAATTCATAACATCAGGCTGGGGAATTCAGTATAACGAATTTGCAAGTGTAAATAGAAATGTCTATTGTGGTTATTCTGATGCGCAGTCGACATTACGAACTGGCTTATTCAATCCCGAGTTACCAACCTAGTGCCCAGGCTCTTCTACGACGAGAAATGGCAGTGGTTGGATGCAAACAAAAAACAAGTGACAGCTGACCAATCACAGTGTGGCAGGGGGCTACAGCCCCTCCGTCGGGGAACCTTAGCCCCCTGTCGGGGGAAAATTAACAATTCGTGGAGGAACGAGCTGGAAGAAAAAAGTAGAAAAAAAGAGAAAAAGTTCGTCTTTTGTTTTCTTAGAATCGTAAAAGTTTTTTCGTAAAAGTTTCGCTAAACAACGTCAAAGGTAATCAACTTTCATCTCTAGCACAAATCTATCACCTCTGTGTTGTTTTGCGCGCTCACTGTCATCTAGTTTTTGCGTGAATATTATTGTTAGAGTTAGTTTCGTATACAGTAAGGAAATACTCACTATAAAATCATGATTTTCACTGTTTTTTATTTTAATTTTTTTGTTAAAACTGCCCCAATATGCAGGAAATAGCGTTTATCTAAAATTTCCCAGGGGAGCGTACCCCCGGAACCCCCCTGTCGGGGACCCATGCAGTGTGCGTAAAACATAACCGATTTTATAAAGATATTTAGTGGACGGTTATAGATGATTTTAGAATAAGATTGTTATAGATGTATTTGAGTCTGTGGTTGTAGGTTATGAATGGTTTTTAATGGTTACAAGCGGATTTAGATGGTGAAAGAGGGATATTGAAGCTTCAGATCTCGAAATCCAAGATGGCGGATCGTTCGTTATCTCAACATACTTCTACAATGATATTAAAAGCTTGGCGAGAAAGATGGTCCCCGCTTCAGTGGACCTCGGAATTAAGGCGAGCGATTGAAAAAGAAAGCGAATTAATTAAAACATTACCAGGTGGATAATTAAATATTTTAGCCTTTGGCTTTGTAATAATTTTGTATTTTCTGTATCTATTTGGGGCTATAAAGTTTTATATATTTCAAGCTACAAATTATTGTTTAAAAGTTGAAATAAATACAGTTTAATAAATGTATTAGTATTAGATATAATACTCAACACAAATATTCTGTACAATATTTTTAGCTGCACTAATCGAGCAAGCAACATTTGGAAGTACACCAAACACTTTACTCTTGTCCTATGTGAAACATGCCACAGTCAATAAGGTAATTATACTAATAGTGTTTTAAGGTCTCTGGGTTATTTACCAGTATGCAATAATATAGTCAGAGTCCAGGGACAGACATTTTATTCACTAGTGAAAGAAAAACACCATCTGAAATATGGTTGTTGTTGTAAGAGCTGAAGAGCATTGAGACTATTGTATGATGCTTCTAATACGTCTTTTATTATTATTATTATCTGAGTTGTACATACATGTTAAAGTTCCCTAATGTCTAAATGGTATGGACATTTAAGGTAGGTTCCAAGATGGCAGCCAATGTTGAAGTTAATGTTAGGGTAAGGGTTTATAGGCCAATGGTATTAAGGTTTTAGTTTACCGTTCAAGGATTTTCAAAATGTGATTACGGCTTTTGTTCATTATTAATTATTAATTATTTGAATCATATTCATTATCTTGTCCAAAAATATAATGAAACGATCTGTTGACCTATCATCCTTGTCAGTGGCACCCATTAATAGCAATAGGCACACCTCTATCGTCGTTTCAGAAATTTGCGAATGATGTTGAACAAATGGCGACCGATCATCGCTGATGCAGTCGGCCGTATGGAAGGCTTCCCTATTAAAAAATGTGTACACACTGTGCAAATGATGTAAATAGTATATTTGAAAGCCCTGATGTGGAAAATCTACCAATAAGGAAAATTATTTGGAATAATGAAAAATTCATGCGGTAGTTTGAAACCTCAATTCCATTGGTCTTAATAGGACTAGACCTATAGAATAGAGGTATCTGTCTGTCTGATTTTTATATCAAAGTGTTTTACAAAGTTGTTTTCTGTTGAAATTTTGCATGAAAATAGACCTTGTTTGTACTTTTGGAATGATGTCACAACTGTGAATAATTCTGCATCGCTGATAGCCTCACGAGGATCAGTGTCAGTCAATCACATTGCTTGACAACCATGGTAGAAATTACAGAAATCATATTGAAAAAATAATGAATAATGAAAACACCTTACTTGGAAAATTAGCTAACGGTAAACTGATACCTCAATTCCATAGGCCTCAGGATTTGGGTTATGATTAGGGTTAGTATAAGCCAGTTCGTAATGTCGACTGTACATCAAAATTACGTGTTCTGTGTCGGGATAAAACTTATTTCAATTCATAACATCAGGCTAAAACCACAATAGACATTTGCATTTCTATTTACACTTGCAAATTCATTATACTGAATTCCACAGCTTGATGTTATGAATTGAAATAAGTTTTATCCCGACGCAGAACGTGTCATTTTGATGCACAGTCAACATTACAAACTGGCTTATTAGGAAACTAACTTAATTACAATTCATAGCCTGCATGATGGTGGCCTGATCTTGAAACCCTACCTCCATCCATATCCTTTAGCCACAACTGTTCTCTAACCCTTAATTTTAAAATATCTTTGAACAGGTTATTCCATTCAAAGTTGTACTGATAGCAATTGAGCAGGTACTATATCACAATGTTTCCATGTTGTAATTATTTAACTTCTTTTTGATGTTGATAAACTTTTTCATTTGTAGTTTGATGAGATGCAAGATCCGTCAAAATGTACTACTCTTCTTGCATTGCTTGATCTGCTAGGAGATCTAGTCAGTAATATCAGGTATAGCCAGTGCTGTGAGTAACTTTGTTACAAGTAACTAGTTGCAAGTAATTGTTACTTTTTTGAGTAACTGTAACTAGGTATATAACTGTAACGATAACTAGTAACGATAACTAGTTACATTTAGGCTGATGCGATATATCGATATTTTCGATAAATATCGATATTTCAAAAATATCGATAAGCGATATGCAATTTTACGAATATCGAAAATATCGAAAGTTTCAACTTCACTAAACACCAAAGTCGATTTTTTAAAAATAATTTCGGCAAGCATTGTCGTAAAGTAGAGAACAGAATACGCTAGTGAGGTGACGAGGTCTTATTGCATTTAAAAACACGTAGCGCCGCTCCCGTAAAACAAAAGACCAATGCCTCCCATAGACGAGATGTCGCGTAGGAAGACAACTGAAATAGCGATGTAAACAAAGTATAATTATGCTAATTCGAATCAGTTAATATTTTCTCAAACTAAAAGTCTCGGCTTGGTAACACTGTTAGAAAATAGGTGAGATAACTGTCAGCCACAAGACAATTAAGGACGTGCTCTTAATGATTTGAATCAATTGAATGGCGGATTCATGCTTAATAAACCTTTCAAACGTTTTAACTTTTTTGTGTTTTTTTTACATGCGCCTGCGCTTACCGCGCGTACACCGAGGTAAATTGAGTTTTCGTATTTGCTTCAATTTCGATATTCGATCAGCGATATTAGCGATATTATCAGCGATATTATCGAAAAAATTTTCGATATCGATATATCGATATTTTTCAATATCGCATTAGCCTAGTTACATTAGCCGCTGATGGCGCCGTTACATTTTGTTTATAGTTTTATTAGTTTAGATTTTTATTTGTTTTATATATAAAAGCAGGATGTCGCTCAAATTTGTACCCAGGCCCCAGGGTCTTATCTCTGGTCGATGTTTCTGCAATACATTCTGGTCAATATATATGTGTGTGCAGTTGTGCTTTTCCTTAGTCGAACCTACACCCTGCAGAAACTTGATGATACACACAGCAAGATGTATTTGCAGTTGTTATCGCTATTTCATGGCCATATTTGGTTAATATATATGTTTCATTTTCAATCACGAACATGCCAACTTGTTTACTTTGTTCACCAAAAGGAGTGCTCGGTTTACCAAACTTCGTTATCAAATTTGCGTCAAAAACATGTCCATGCACTTACTTTTCATAGCTTTACTTTCTTTAAGTCACAACTTGTATTGATTTCATTAGTACTATAATAATACCTGTCCAGTGCCAACTTCAATACCCCGGTAACTGAAACCAAGGAAAGTTACAAATTTATGAAAGTAACTTTGTAACTGTAACAAGTTACTTTTTTGTCTTGTAACTTTTACTGGTAACTAGTTAGTAGTTACATACCGGTAATTACAAAATAAAAGTAACTGTTAACTGCGGGGCTTTAGTAGTAGAGGATTATTGCGGGTTCGTATTTCTAGTTTATGTAATGTTTACTAGTAGGCTGATGCGGTATATCTATATTTCGGTAATTACCGGTATTTTTAAAATACCGAATATTCTAATTCTCGGATACATGAATAAAAAGAATCATATTCGTAGAAAAAACATAAGCTTAACCTATTAAATGTATCAACAGATGAACTTTCAATTTTTTCTCACATGTTGATGTAAAACAAGACGCGCGACAACAGATTCAATGTAAACAATCGCTAATTAGCGCTATTCAAAAGGATGGCTCACATTTTGCGGAAGCCTTTCTACAAAAACAAGTGAGATCTGTGAGAGAACGACAAATAACAAGACAAAGGTCAAAGGATGTCGTCTTAACTGTCAAAATGCTTTGTAATGGATTTGAATAGATCTCACACCTTGGACTTTGGTTAAAAGCAAAGTGTCACTGTGTCAGAATTTATACAGCTCATTGCAGTTGCCAGTTGACAGTGCCATACTGAAGTATACCGTACCATACCGGACAGATTGTGATTCCGCAGCGAGCCCAACTGAAGCCTGACAAGGAGAACATGATGGTGCAGTTCTCACAGAAAATTTATAATTATAAACTGGAATTTTAGAAAATTAGAAATAAAACATTTTAAATTTATCACGCTTAATAGTCTTTTTCAGTCCATGGACAATATTGTGTGAACGTGCGTGACTGCTATTTCTAACATTTTATGTTGTTTGACAACTTTACTAAAAACGTTTAAGTTTCGCGAAAATTTGATCTGTAAAAATACCGGTATATTCGATATTACTGGTACTTTTTTTCGGCATCGGTATTTGGTTTTTTTCAATATCGCATCAGCCTAATGTTTAGTCAATGATCAGGTAGTAGTGCTTTATCAGATTTGAAATATGAGGCCAAGTGTTTTAGACCCAACAAAATATATGTGCTGTGAGTTTATTGAACCAGAACCATCAATAAAACATGTGCTGTGAGTTTACAGGGTCCGATTAGCGGTCCATACATAGCGGTCTGCATTATAGTGTCACAATGTAGCGTAACATCTCCCAACGTTGCGTAACGTCTTATACAACTTTACGTAGCGTCTTACAACGTAGCGTAATGTCTTACAACGTAGCGTAACGTCTTACAAGGTAGCGTAACGTCTTACAACGTAGCATAACGTCTTATAACGTAGCGTAACGTCTTACAACGTAGTGTAACGTCTTACAACGTAGCGTAACGTCTTACAACGTAGTGTAACGTCTTACAACGTAGTGTAACGTCTTTCAACGTAGTGTAACGTCTTTCAACGTAGTGTAAACTTCGTTGTAGACTTAGTTGTAGACTTAATGTAGACTTAGTCGACCATAAGATCCTCCTGGACAAGCTTGCTGATATGAACGTAACAAGAAGTTTCTGGTTATGGACAATGAGTTTTTTGGAGGGAAGAACTCAACAAGTTAACCTCCAAGGTGCACTATCCTTTACTGCACCATGCTCAGCCAGTGTCCCTCAGGGATCAGCCATTTCACCAACCTTATTCAACATACACATCAACGATATGGGGGAAAATGTCCCTGAACAGGCTAATGTCAACACACATAAATACGCGGACGACTGTACAATGGATACGTCCGTAAGAACTGAGTTATCTAGCCAGTTGCAAAGCGCACTAGATTCAGTCCATAGTTGGGCGATGGAAAATAAGATGGAATTGAATGCTAAGAAAACAAAAGATATGTGGATCTGTTTCACCGGAGCATCACCCCCGCCACCTTGCGTATAGGAGATACTATAATAGAAAGAGTTGATAATTTTAAACTTTTGGGAACGTGGCTTCAAAAGGATTTAAAATGGAACAAACATGTTGAAGAGATCACCCACAAAGCATCCAAAAATCTATATTGCCTAAGAGAATGTAGAAAAGCGAACTTACCAGTTGAAGTGGGTTTAACAACCTACTTAACTAAAATTAGGCCGATACTCGAATATTGTTCGCCAGTGTGGGGCGGTCTGTCACAATATCTAAAAGAGGAATTGGAACACGTACAAAGGAGGAGTCTGCGAATTATTGGCCTTCCATATAACTACCTGACAACTCTCGAAGAGAGAAGAAATGAGGCCACGTCGAGATACCTTGATACTATTACAGGGGACCCAAGCCATATTCTTTACCAACAAACTATAGATCATAATAAACATGACTATAATCTTAGACACAAAAACGGAGTATTTAAATTCATACCGTTCTCTGGCACTGAACGACACAGAAACAGTTTTATCCCCCGAGCGATGAGACAGGGGAGGCATGAAACTTAAATTAGTAAAACCTTACAAATTTTTAGATTTTAATATTACCAAACTTGTACATATAAAAAACTTCTGATAGTTGTAATATAATTGCATGGAAATTGACATTGTTGTAAATCCATTGTATTTTTTTAAACTAAAGATGGATCATTAAAATATTATTATTATTATTTACAACGTAGTGTAACGTCTTGCAATGTAGCGTAACGTCTTACAACGTAGCGTAACGTCTTACAACGTAGCGTAACATCTTATAACGTAGCGTAACGCCTTACAGCGTAGCGTAACGTCTTACAACGTAGTGTAACGTCTTACAACGTAGTGTAACGTCTTACAACGTAGCGTAACGTCTTACAACGTAGCGTAACGTCTTACAACGTAGCGTAACGCCTTACAACGTAGTGTAACGTCTTACAACGTAGCGTAACGTCTTACAACGTAGCGTAACGCCTTACAACGTAGTGTAACGTAGTGTAACGTCTTACAACGTAGCGTAACGTCTTACAGCGTAGCGTAACGCCTAACGTAGCGTAACGTCTTACAACGTAGCGTAACGTCTTACAACGTAGCATAACATCATTAAGTCCTATATAATTGACGTTTACACTGTACATCAGAAAAACAAAATTTTCAAAATCGCTTCGCAATGTGCTTCCCAATTTGCGAATTCGGACCTTCAATAAAACATGTGCTGTGAGTTTATCAGTTGAACCGCTTAAAAGATGAACTATTTTATATATTCATTGGCATGATGATTTTGAAAATCAATGTTGTCTAAGCCATAAAAACTGCCCAGTGAGAAATAAGGATGAGCCGATAATCAGAAATTAATCGGTAGAAGCCGATAATCAGCAACTTTCAGGCTGATCGATTGCAACCTCGTACCCGGGGGGGGGGGGGGGCGTGGTGGAGATAAGACCCTGGGTACGAGGTTGGATCGATTGTTGGCCAATCACATCAACATATATCGGCTGTCCGATAAATACTATTCTGGGTTTTATACTTGTGAATTTCATTTTCTTTTTTAAGAAAAACGCTATAGTTGTAGTGATTCCACAAATAATTAACTGTCGAATTTAATTAATTTGATAAGTTGCATCATGTTTACACGTCATATTTCTTGTTTGGTGAAACATTTTTTGTTTCCGACTTTTGTCAATCGTATTTCATTTTTCATATTTCAACTTAAATTCCATCTTGCTGATAACTGACGGTTAATGATCACATTATCTTTTGCCAAACAATATACAATGTTATGTTTTGCTATTGTTTTGTGGCAAATTCAAGTATCTGGAATTCCTGTTGACGAATATCAGAAACCACCGATAAATCGGCTGATCAGATAATAAATCGTTAAATTTGATTTTTCTTGATCGGCTCATCCCTAGTGGACAACAGCATGCATGTCTTTTTCACATAGAAAGACACTTATTGGCAACAAAAATTAAATTTGTCTAAGATGAAAGAACTCGTAAAATGATAGAGTAACACTTTTTACAACTTTTCCGTATTTTACTTCGTTTTTGAAATATTTCAGTTTGTTTGATCTGGGTAGAGAATTTTCACTCATTAATGTCATAAATGTCTTACTGTATATATTAGTGATTGCTAAGTTTACAACGTTCATTATCAGTGGTATAATAATACGCACATTTTCAAGTAAATTTGTGGAACAAACTTGAAGATGTAACTAATATTTTAATGAGTGAAAATTCTCTACCCTGCACCTGACGTCAGAGACCATCTCATTTACATATCAAACAAACTGAAATATTTTAAAAACGAAGTAAAATACGGAAAAGTTGTAAAAGGTGTTACTCTATCATTTTACGAATTCTTTCATATTTAGACAAACTTAATTTTTGTTGCCAATGTCCTTTAAACATTAAAGCATTTTGTTTTTTCGTCACAAGTTATTAATAAATATTTTAATGTAGATTGATATTATTAAGCCTTTTTAGAAGAGGGCAATGGTTAAAATTGATATATTTTAGACAACTGACCCCAAAACTACATGCATATTTTTATTTTGGTTTAATACTGATTTAAGTATTTAACCAATGTTTTAGGAACTTCACTAATTTTTCTTTGATATATATTTTTCATAAATTTATTAAGTTGTGATGGAAACAAGACTGAGTGTCTTGAGTTATCTGTGGCGTTGTTTCGTGTGTCATACTGGACTCTGAACTGTATTGTTCAACTATTAATATCTGTTGTTGAGGTAGGTACAGTTTGTAAATCCTAAAGAGCTACTGTAGGATAGGACAGGATAAGATAGGATAGGATAAGCTAGGAAAGGATAGGATAAGCTAGGAAATGACAGGATAGGATAAGCTAGGATAGGACAGGATAGGATAAGCTAGGAAATGACAGGATAGGATAAGATAAGCTAGGATAGGATAGGACAGGATAGGATAGGCTAGGCTATGATATATTGTTAATGTGAAGGTCAGAAGTGGTTACCAGACCTATCACTGAGACATAGGTGTACGGGCAAAATTTTGTAGGGGAGGGGCTGAGCATGACTTGCCCGAATAAATGATGACGTCAATATTACTGAAGAACACGAATTGCCATCGTTTAGCCTAAGCATTATTAGACATGCACGTTTTTCATTAATGTATATGAACATGCATTGGAAACATGTACATTACGGGGGTCCGGGGGCATGCTCCCCCGAAAAATGTTTTGGATTTTTGATTCCCTGAAAGTGTATTTCCTGCAATTTGAGGGCACTTTTCTCGTTTTTTCAGCCGCGGCGGTGTGCGGGATTCGAAGTATTTAATTACCGTTAAAGTAACAGAGATTTGCTAAAGGCTAAATAAGCTAGAGGCTCATGTGAAAATGCACAATAAAAAAAAAATAGCAATCTCTTGCATATAATGATCACCCAAAGAGTTCTCTTGGCATATGATCCTGAAGAACTCTTAAGGAACCTTATTAGACAGTGTGCTAGGTTGTAGTGCGAAGGATGTGGATCCTTTAAGTCCCATTCAAGGGATCAACTTGCAGAACCCTTAAGGATCTTTGATGATCCTGAATTACAGTTTAATATAGGTCACATATGAGTATCCTGCATGGTCCTGCTATTTGATCTGGAGGAACCCTTTTTAAAAGATCCATGTGGATCTTTTAAGATTCTGAAGGATCCTTATGAAGTTTTCAACATGGAAAAATAACTTTTGTTTTAATTTTTAAATATATAATACTTGTATTTAATAAATTTTCTTGTTTTCTTAGTCTGTGATTTCTCCTAGTGATAATCAGACAATTTCCATATGTTTTACAAGTGTTAAGAAGTGCAAAGCCATAATATCAGAGCTTATTGAAAACAATGTCCTGAAAAGCCTGATTGTGATTGGCAAGCGAGAAGATGAGTGTATGTAGAAAAAGTAACTGCTGGGAACAATATGTTAGTTAATATTAGTTAGCAGATATTAAGGTTTGACAAATAAACAAAGATACTGCTAATTTCTCAAACAACTGAATATAATACCGGGTGACCCAAAAAAAAGTACTCCGGTTTGATTCATAATAACTTCTAAACCACTGAAGCTATTAAACTGAAATAACTTTCATTAGATAGATGGAAAACTAACTTAGATTTTGATATATGACAGTTGTATTTTACTTAAAAATTCACGGAGATATTAATGTTCAAAATAGGTAGCATATTTCTGGATGTGTCTAAAATATGCAAAAAACGCCGTATCAAATATTAATCAAGCTTTGCTCAACTGAAACACGCACTATTAGCAGTAGGTAAATGCCACTTGACAAATTGTTTATTATGAAACGAAGTATTATTATTTGCAAAATACAAGCAAGATTTATTCGTTCGGAATCGCGTGTCCTCTAGCACGAATGCACTGCCTAGCCCGTGACACCATTGCGTCGAAGGAGTCATGGATCATTCGTTGTTCTAGATTACGGCATGCTGCGAAGCTCTTCTAAATTCTGCGGTTGCTGATCATGTGGTACATTGCAAATTTGTTCATGTTCAGAATAAACTCAGAATTATGAAACACAATCAAACCATAACTCCATAAGACATAACATGCAACTCCCCAGAGACATCCAACATTAAGTATTTGATACGGCGTTTTTTGCATATTTTAGACACATCCAGAAATATGCTACCTATTTTGAACATTAATATCTCCGTGAATTTGTAAGTAAAATACAACTGTAATATATCAAAATCTAAGCTAGTCTTCCATCTATCTAATGAAAGTTATTTCAGTTTAATAGCTTCAGTGGTTTAGAAGTTATTATGAATCAAACCGGAGTACTTTTTTTTGGGTCACCCGGTATAAAATGATAGAAAAATGAGAGAATATGTGAGAATGACAGTACTTACAACATCTCAGATGATGTGCCCTTTGGCAGAAGATAATATTTATGGGTTATAATTAGTACATCTAAAATTCATGACTTTCAGTTCTCTTATTTCTAATATGTTTGGCAACAGGTTTCTTGCTTCGCCCAAAATTACATTATAACAAATCTACTGACTATTTTTTCAGATGCAAGCCAAGCATGGGACCAAGTGCTTCAATCGAGTCTTAAAAACTTGTTTGTCAGACAGGCACAAGTGACGGTAAATACTGAAGATATAAACGAAGTACAAGAACATTTAAAGGTCTTAGTTCATGATATTAAAAGGTAATTTAATGATCTAAAGGAGGTTTATCAATCAATGCAATGGATGATTATGAGCATCTATTAATATTTCCCTATATACCATTTTATTCCTCACAACACACATCCGATCATCCCATTCTCATATAACAAACCACACCATACCAGACTATACAGGTATATGTACCAATTACACTTGTTGCACTGCACTACCTACACTTGTTGCACTGCACTACCTGCACACTACTGTGCTGTGCTGTGCTGTGCTGTGCTGTGCTGTGCTGTGCTGTGCTGTGCTGTGCTGTACTGCAGTGCTGCACTGTACTGACATACTGTACTGACATACTGTACTGACATACTGTACTGACATACTGTATTGTACCGTACCGTACTGTACTGTACTAAATATATTATATAATTTTGTTGTACTCCTAGACTGCAAAGCTTATCCCCAGGTGGAGAAAGATTACCTGCTGTCATACCAAATGTCGCTGTACATATTTTAACTTATTCTCAGGTAAGGTAAAATCTCAACATTCCCCTAAGTTATTGACATAACTTTCTTACACTAATGTTGAAGAAAGTTTTATGTTTTCATTTTTAATTTCATTTCATGTCATTGCAGGCATTTCTTTATCCAGGTGATAATGAGGAACAAATGTTTAATTTATCTGATCTTGTTTACAGAACTCAGGTAGATACTATTTTTTCAAATGCCTGCATCACCTGCAAACCTTTCCCCCTTAGTCTTGTACTCAGGCAGCCAACAGAGTGTACAGAAGAAACCATTTTCTAACTCCAACAAAAAAATAACATTTCTAATAAAATTCATTGTGTCTTTTTATTCTGTCTCAGGGATTAACAAGAGCTCAATTTTATACAGAACTTGTCCGTACATCACTTGTAAACTTATTACAATCAACCACAACATTTGAGCAAGCTCTTTGCTATAGTTACATATATCACAAGGTTTGTATATTTGCTATAATATATGTCGACAATTGGTCTGTCAATGAAAGGTTATTATTAGACTCAAGTAATTGTAATATTCTCATCTATTTAGATCCCACAACTAATCATTCATATGGAAAACAAACATAACTTAGGAATTGACCCTGTTGTCATAGTTACTGTGTTGCAACAGCTGCTTCAGTTTTCACAGTTGTGGGATTGTGTTGATGTAAAGATAGGGTAAGATGCTTTTTGAGTGCATGGATTAGTTTGTCCTAACAGTGGACTAATATTTTTTGGGAATACGCAGAGTAATTTCATGACTTGAGGAATGGATTTTACTGCATCTGCCTCCTCCCCAGGTCCTTGTGGCATTTGCAGTTTTTTTGAGGGGTATCTACTAAACGAAGGAATGATCCCAATGATCTACAACGACCTAACAACGATCTACAACAATCTACAACGACCTACAACGACCCAACAACGATATACAACGACCTAAAAACACGAAAATTCGTTTTCGTTTGTTGAACATTTCTTATTTTCTTGAAGCGATATTGACACCATTTGATGTCTGTGCTATCAAAATCTTGCAAAAAATGAGCATAGCTACTCTCCAACCGGGTTTGGAAGGTCGGCATACTTCAATTTTGGGTGATCCGTTTGAATAGGACAATATTTGGGCCTTAATTGGCATTCAACGCAAAGCGGTCAATATGGCGATTTTGGTGATCTGACGATTTCGGTGATCTGACGAACCACATAAACAGGTTTTTACGAAGGGTATGCAAGTTTGTGTAATATAATAGGCATGTATGTTATTTACTTAAATAACATACATGGGTAATTCCAAATCTGTTTTCAGAATTGAAAACGCGGTTAAATATTGGCCGAGATAACGTTCAAAATCTACATACACACGTCGTGCGGGTGCGAGGTCTGGGGACCATGGATGGGGAAAATCCCGCAAGGGGGAACGTATTTCTAGTGTCTGTTATAATGATCTAATACATCGTTGCAGGTCGTTGTAGATCGTTGTAGGTCATTCCTTCTTTTAGTACTTACGTTTTTTTGAGCTATATAATCGTCAGAATTTTGTCACTTAACCATGCAAATAACCACTAACCCCAAAACAACAAAGATCCTAACCCCCCGCCTAACGAGTTTTCTAACCCTAACCCCCGCCTAACGAGTTTTCTAACCCTAACCCCCCGCCTAACGAGTTTTCTAACCCTAACCCCCCGCATAACGAGTTTTCTAACCCTAACCCCCCGCATAACGAGTTTTCTAACCCTAACCCTCCTTCATGTAAACACCCCCTAATTTATTAAAAGTGTTTGTTGTCTGTTTTGTGCAGATGTCTCAACAAGCCACACTAATTTTAGCTTTAACTTTGTTTTATTTTGTGTGTATCTAGCATCAACACATATGACTCTGTGTGCCAGCAATATATCACAAAAATGCCTTTGCCACAGATCCAGCAATATTATGAACCTTTGAGAAACAAAAGGTATATATGACTGCAACAGATATTATATCATTACATTTAAAACTAAGTAGATTTAACATGCTAATGTTAGTTTAACTGCTTCTGATTGGCTGTTGTACACGCTTCAGCTCCTGTAAGAAGAAAATTATTGCCTCTAACAATTCTTAGGTTTTCCAGGGCGCGATATAACTGCTAGCTGGTCGCCTGTCAAGATGAACGGCCAAGTCAATTTTAGATCGGATATGCTGCTTTTATGACCGGACAAATTATTCAGCTAAAGCCTGAAAAAAAGCCTTAATTCCGTAATCACCATAGGTAAACTCCTTCACGTAAAATGCATTGCGCTTTAGCTTATGTTAGCCGTTGCGTTTACATGTGATACAAGACTGAAAATATGCGTCACCTAATTATCTGGAGCAATTTGAAAATCATTTCTAAGCGGTGGTGCGAGCCCAGCCTTGGTTTCGTGTCAACACAAATGAAATGCCGATACTTTTCAGCTTTAATTTATTTAATTAGCAGTCCAGATTCATTTTATTCTATAAAGTAGATGTTCTTTGTCGACTCCTCTCTAGAAAGTTTCGGAATTATGCGACGTTTGTTAATTAAAGAAATTCGTCTGTCGTCAATAAATGACCGGACAGCGTCTCAATTTGGCCGGACATTGTCCGTTGTCCGGCAGTTATTTCGCGCCCTGGGTAATTTTCTTTATGCTCAGTCTCAAGTTCCCATGCGTGCATCCATAACTCATTATACAATAACTTGTTTACTATGCGCATTCTCATTGGTTGTTGGCCATGATCTATTAGAGGACAGATGCATGGATCACGTCAGCTCACGCCATATCACATCAGATGACTACTTTTATCTTTTCCATGCCCCAGAAATCGCCAAAGAGCTAATAAGCCTTTTGAATGGTTTGTTTTCCATTTTTGTTGTATAAAACAAATAGATTCTATTTTGCCGTTGTCTGTTATAGATTGTTATAGATGCACAGAGGGGGTCACTGATGTTCATGAGACGAGATCCCTCTAGGGGGGACCGGGGTGCCCCGCTTAAAATTTTTGATTTTCTCACTCTCTGAAACGTGATTTCCTGCATTTTGAGGTCAGTTTTACAACAAAATATTATGATCATAAACTGCATAATTTTAGTCTGCCTTTACTTATCAATATCTGATAACGACCTTAAATCGTAGGCCCTCGGAACCCCTATAATCGGGCTTCTAGCCTGTTCGGTTATTCAGTTCACCTGAGAGTGATAAATCTAATAAACTAAACTAAAACTAAACTAGTTTCTGGAAACTAGTTGTACATGGTTGCACTGGTCTGTGTTTGAAACTTGTGTACAAGCAAGTGCCACCCGTCCCCGCAAATTTTTTAAAATCTATATGCTTCGAGGTTAATTCTGGTCGGATAAAAAATACCGGGTCGGATGTAAAGATCGGATATTCCTCTGCGCCAGAAAACCCTGCCACCCCCCCCCCCCCCAGCACCCTGCTTCCTACGTCCATGGACCCACTCTACTTCTGACGTCATCTGTGCATCTATAACTGAACAGACAACGGCAAAATGGAATCTATTTGTTAAATGGTGCTCACCAAACCATGAACGACCTGCTCTTTGTTTTTTTCATTTAGAATTATTCCAGATAAAGTTGCTGTGATATTATTGGACATTCAAATAAGATCCTCTCCAATTCAGATGTTTGCCACATCAGGTAGCATATAATGTTTCTCGATGCGATGCTAGAAAATATATGGAGTAATATTTCTTTTTATTCTTCAATTTCTTTCTAGAAAATGAGCTGAACAGAATATTACAGGTAAATCATCTACAGACTTTTCAAAAAATTGGGAAGTGCGTTTTTACTTAACAGATAATATTTATCATTTATAGACCTGGAGCGAGGGGAATTCGACGAAATATTACCCCGCGGAGGGAGAAGCCCGAGGGATATATCATCCCGAGGGGTAATATTTCGACGAATTCCCCATCGCTCCTTGTCTATAAATTATACATTATACTGAAACAATCTTGAATGCTGTCTTGAAACGTCTTGTTGTTCCTTCATTAGTATTCGTAATCAGCGGGCGATTCGAACTCGAATCACCCGGTGTATTCGTCATCAGCGGGTGATTCGAGGTCAAATATTATGCCCCGGAGAAATAGCGGGGAATTCGAGTTTAAATTGACTGGTCACGTGATACAAATCTAGCTCTTTGATTGGACAATTTATAGTTCAGGTATAATATTCTGTTTTATTATATATATTATATCGATGAAATGCCAGGATTTCTCCTATTCAGAAAAATATATATCTGCACATATGAAGTTATCATCATGGATATTTCATCAATTTCAATATACAGTTGACTCCCGATAAGTCGATAACTCGAACCTTCAAGGGAAATAGAAAAAGGTGATAATGACCGGAAATAAGGAAAAACGGTGTTTACTGTGTATTTCTATTATTATTACATTGAGTCGGTTTCCTATGATGTACCGCGGGATGTATGCGCCATACATCCTATGAATACTAATAAGATAAGAAACGAAGAAAAAACTAGGAAAATCTTTGTCCAAGGTGGACAAAATCGACAAAACTTTGTTGGAAACCTCCTCAATGTAATAATAAGTAAGATAAACACCTCGAACGTCGGGATTTATGCGATATACAACCCTTCGGACGCTACGCGTCCTCGGGGCTGTATGCCGCATAAATTCCTCGTTCTCGGTGTTTATCTATTACATACAGTGTCATTTTAATCAAATTTAATTACTGTATGGAATGGAACAATATTTCTAAATATTATAAATCAGAACGTAGCGTAACGTGAAACAAAACAAAACAAAACAAAGCAGCAGGAGAAGACTAGGTACTGCGAACAACGACGGGCTACTGCTACAGAGTTCATGCGATTCACTATTTTACAAGACAGAATACACGGCTGCTTCAAAATAAATTCAATTTTTTGGACTATGTACAGTACTGTATGTTTGACTTGTCACGTCTTGACAAAAAGGCGGTAAATACGTACCTAAAATGAACAGGTTTTGTGATTGGCTATATGGAACAAAAGTGATAGGGTTAGGACATTGGTTTCTTTGTGGTTGATTCTATTGTTTTATTGTTTTAATCGACCAATCACAAAACTTGATAGTATAGGTAGGTGATGACCCCAAAAAGGTGGTTCAAGTTAATTATCGTGGGTAAAATTATATAGAAAATGACCTGAAGGGAAAGAAAATTGCTTCGAGTTAGCGCGAGATTCGAGTTAGCGAGGGTTCGAGTTATCGGGAGACGACTGTAATAAACAGAACATTACATGGCCGCTTGGAGATACAACTTTTATTTTCTCGTGGTGATAATATTTCTCACTCAATCGCTACGCTCATATTAACTCGAAGTCAAGATAAAATTTGTATATCTGTACAGTCAATAGGTCATGTTTATATAGTGATATTTAGAGGACATTGGCAACAAAAATTAAGTTTGTCTAATATGAAAGAACTCGTAAAATGATAGAGTAACACCTTTTACAACTTTTCGGTATTTTACTTCGTTTTTGAAATATTTCAGTTTGTTTGATATGTAAATGAGATGGTCTCTGACGTCAGGTGCTGGGTAGAGAATTTTCACTCATTAAAAATATCTTATATCTCAGTGATTGCTAAGTTTACAACGTTCATTATCATGAGGAGTTATTATGCGCACATTTACAAAAAATTTCGTGGTACAAACTTGAAGATGTAACTAATATTTTAATGAGTAAAAATCGTCTCTACCGTGCACCTGACATCAGAGACCATCTCATTTACATATCAAACAAACTGAAATATTTCAAAAACGAAGTAAAATACTGAAAAGTTGTAAAAGGTGTTACTCTATCATTTTACGAGTTCTTTCATATTAGGGAGCAGTCATTGCGTGGGGGGGGGGGGGGGGGGGGGATGTGGATGATTTTTCAGGCGTAAACTAAATTTACTATACAATGTAAAGAATAAAGATACAATGTAAAAACCGCCTTAGTTCGTCTGCAGCGCAGGATACGTGTCTCCCAGAACAAGGGTGGATTTGTAATATATTGATTTGTAATTATTTGTAATATATCGGTGATGTGGAGTACATTGGAGAAACGGGAGAAGTGTAAGGTTAGCAAAGACGGAACACTCGCCACTTGCGGAATATGCGCCACTTACGGAACATGCGCCACTTGCGGAACATGCTTGTGATATTTACAATATTTTTACAGTCAACTATCGCCTGCTTCGTAAACATTCGAAAGAAACTGCTTACCTTTCGAATAAAGAGCAGAAACCTTATCAAAACTAAAGAGAAGGTTTTTCAAGAATAATCTAGACAGGTTGCAATTTTAGCATGAGGAAGTGGAAATGCTTCGATATTGTGCCCCCACGAAGGGCGCGAGTATTTGACGACGATTTCCGACAGTCTGAGTTGCGCAGTTGTGGACCCACAAAAATCGTAACCCCTCCTCAAGGAGACTAAGTTTAAAGTGCCAATGAATCGAAAATTAAGTTTGTCTTATTTGAAAGAACTCTTAAAGCAACGAGGAATAATAATTTACAGCTCTTCAATGTTTAACTTACTTCTTGAGATATTTAGACTTAGGTGATATTCAAATGAGATAATCTATGACGTAGCAAGTTGTACACAACATTGGAAAATCCTGTATATCTTAAAGATTATTGAACGAAATCACTTGAAGCTTGTCTTTAATGTTTTGTTTCATGAGCTGTAGCAATTACAAAGTTTTGAGTGATTTCTTTTAATAATATTGGAAAGATATACATGGTTTTCTAATGTTGTGTACAACTTGCTACGTAATAGATCAGCTCATTTAAATATCACATAAGTATAAATATCTCTAGAACTGAGTTAAATATGGAAGAGCTGTAAGTTGTATTCCTCATTGTTTTAAGAGTTTTTTCAAATAAGATAAACTTAATTTTCTGTTAATTTGCACTTTAATAACACTCTTTTTATATATTAAAAACATAAAATGTTCAGTTTTAATATAGTAATGTACATTATAGATGGTTCAACTTGAAATAAAAACCCTTCTCATAGACACTACATTTAAAAAATGAAGGCAAACCTAAACAATATATACACATTAATATATGATCTCAGTTATGGCCAAAAGATGACAATGATTATATAACTCAAAAACGTGTTTATTATAAAACGTCAAGTATTCATAATAACTGTTGAAAGAAAGCTTCAAGAAGCAAATTAGTGACCTTGACGGAGAACTATTAAGAAAAGAAGTGCAACTTAGATCAGACAGACTGGCACCTGGTGCACTAGATTTCTGTAAAATTTAATATAAAGAGCTCAGATGAACGTTGATAAATTTAGCATTGTTTATGAAGGCGATAGATTTTATTTTTCAGTGTACATGTATTTCTCTTATTAAATACCAGAAGAACCACGAGAACCAGAAGAACCACGAGAACCTCAAGAACCTTAAAACTATTTTTTTAAGACTCAATTTTTTCCGTAACCCCTCCTTCTGCTAGTCAGAAATTAACATAACCCCTCCTTTAGCAACCTTTAAAATTTTGTAACCCCTCCTCAAAAACATCCCCACCCTACTATCCCATAAATAATGACCGCTCCCTTAGACAAACTTAATTTTTGTTGCCAATGTCCTTTAACTCTTTCCCTACGGCTGAAAAACATCAAAAATTGAACGACCACGTTGTTCTATTGATATCTCTTGAAATAACCATAACTGTTGCGAAAGCTATACATTTTCTGGAAGCCCAATAAACCGGCTTTTACTTGTTCTTTTAAATTTCCCGAACAAAACACATTATGTTAATATAATTAGCATTAATTATCATAAATCAGGTTGAAAAATTTACATTTTTCCAGAAAAGGCCATCTTGCACGCCCGCATAGCATCTTGAAAACTCAAAATGCCACCAATCGCAGAGTTGTTTATGAAATCAAATCAAACTTGGCGTGTGCGTGGATTTCATGTTCCTGGCGTTTGTCGAATTTCAATTTTTAATCTTGCGTTACCGTGTGCCGTGTTTTTCGATTGACGACTTTGCGGGTCATCAACGACCCATTTTAACTGCGCCCGTAGGGAAAGAGTTAAAGTGCTTATAAACCCAAAATGGATTTTTGGTGATTCGGATAGAGCATAAAAAGTTAGTTGATAAGTTCTAGATTAGTTTTTGCGTTAAACTTTTAGTTTCGGAGATATAAGGGCTCAAAGTCACAATTTGTGAAAAAAGTAGCGCAGGCCGGGAGACTGGATCCGAGGAACGTGTTATGTTTCAATACTTATAAAAATATATTACAATTTGAGTAGACAAGGTAACATCGTAAAGACACATCGTTTGGGCATTTTTCAATAAAAACTCTTAAGATAGCTGTCTTCTCCTACACAAAAGCCTAGTTGTTGTTGAAGATGGGTTCCTCGGATCCAGGTCCCTGTGTGTTATTTTGCAGTGGCGCTACTTTTTTCCAAAAAATGGCACAATTTGCATGTTTGAGCCGTTATATCTCCGAAACTAAAAGTTTAACGCAAAAACTAATCCAGAATTTATCAACTAACTTTTTATGCTCTATCCGAATCACCAAAAACCCATTTTGGGTTTATAAGCACTTTAACACACATTCTGTGTTTTGTTATGCAATTGAAAGATTCTCAGCATGGAACAGACAAAGAACAGTGCACATGTTATCCAGACATTGTTAAACAGACCGGAGCAGCTAATGTGGATTGCTTTAGCAGCCGTTAATGTTGGCAAACTGAAAGACTTCAGTGGAGCTGTTTTGAGGTATTGGAAATCACTGCTTTTTCCCAACTGTTCTGTTCATTATCATAAATTTATAATAATAAAAAATATTAAAAAGTTGCTAAGTTTTCAAAAGAACAGGATATAATATGAAAAAGAGAAATAAGAGAACTTCCCACACTAAAATGTTATACATTTTGGAATTCGCATACGCCTCTTTCTTATGCTAACATTCTAACAACTTGCTATTTTTATTTTTGACATCATTACGTCAGCAACACTAATACACGTTTATTAGAAGAAACTTACTAGGGGTCTAATGCAAATGCTGCACCCTGATTGGCTACGCTACTCACTATCTAATTAACAATGCCCCTTAGTATTTACATTAAGTTTCGTCTGCGTGTCAGGTGTTCTGCATTAGGGGGGGGGGGGCTAGCCTGCGTGTAGACGCCTGATTTTTTTTCGTCCTCATTTCTATCATAAAAGTAGCCCGAGTTAACGCCTAGCGGGCGTCTTGTTGTTTTAGTGTCAACCTTTAAATAGTATCAGCCTTCGAGGTGTTTCAAAATTGGAGGAAGAACTCTTTCTGAGTGCAGTTTTAACTTGCTTCTCAATCGTGTGCAGCGAATTTATTAAACTACTTAAAAGACAAACTATATTTTGTTCGTTCATTAACGTAATAATTTTGAAAATTAACGTTGTCTAAACACGGATAGCCCAAGCTCATGATATGGCTTTTGTTTGTGATTTTGATGAGATTTTGCTGGGCCATCCTCTCCGAAATCCTCAAAAGAAGAATGTTGAAAGCTTGTACTGCAGCTACATGTATATTTTTTAATTGTGCAAAAAGATATA
Organism: Chrysogorgia sp. JL179-B06; assembly: GCA_035772405.1. NCBI lineage: Eukaryota > Metazoa > Cnidaria > Anthozoa > Scleralcyonacea > Chrysogorgiidae > Chrysogorgia > Chrysogorgia sp. JL179-B06. Next base: position 912,082 of record JAYKKM010000216.1, on the reverse strand, counting down.
TGCATATAACCGTCAGTTTATAAACAGTTTTAGTATCGCAAAAATTCCACAAAAATACAAACATTTTTTAACGTTTAACTGCATCTACGTGCTCTTTGTTATTACCTTTATCTTTGGTGAAAGTTTAAAACCATTCTGTTCAGAATTGTGGCACTTAATTGTACTCGTGGGAATTTGAACACGTTTTTATAGGACCCAAAACGTGTTGAAATTCCCACGAGTACAAGTGCTTCAATTCTGAACAAAATGGTTTCAAACTTTCACCAAAGATAAAGGTAATAATAAAGAGATGCAGTTAAAGTTAAACATTTTTTGTTGAATTTGTGCGATACTAAAACTGTTTATAAACTGACGGTTATATGCATAAATTAAAAATATATACATGTAGGCTGCAGTACAAGCGTTCAGCGTTCTTCTTTATAATAGAATTGATGCTAGATTTTTAGATTTTTTGAGGATTTCGTAGAGGATGGCCCAGCAAAATATCATCAAAATCACAAACAAAAGCACAAATACACCTTTTAATAGAAGTTAACTTAAGAGTAAAGTAAAAAATTAAAAGAACGGCCATATCATGAGCTTGGGCTACCTGTGGTCTAAACTGTAAAAACTGCCAGCGAGAAATGTATCGACAGCAAGCATGTATTTATCACATATAAAGATACTCATTAAAAATGCTTTCTTTTGTTTTTCTTTCAAAAAAACTTGAAAAACCTAAATATATTTCTTAGAATCAATGAAACAGCCGAGTGTTGTCGAGACAACGTCGAAGATGGTGAGTGTTGTCTAATATTTCCTCTATTAACCCCCCGGAGGCTTATTCATTTTAAGTCATCATGGGGGGCTTGTTAATTTTAAGTCATCAAAAGGGGGGAGGGGGGTTATTTAATTTTCCAAGTCAAAGAAAGAAAAAACCTGAAACCTAAAACCAACCGTAGGTTACGAGTGTTGGAATATATACATTTTAAGGCCAAACCGGGACCAGTTGCGAAAAATATAACTTCAAGGCCTTCCGGCTGGAATTGAACCATTTTTACTTTACTTTTTTTCTTGTTAATAGGGTTAGGATTAAGGTTAGGGTTAGTTTTACGGGTTGGTTTAGAATATTATCAAAAAAATAGTCGCGCGTAAAAAAGTCGCAAGATGCTACCGACCATCAAAGATGCTACCGACCGTCTACGGATTCCAAATGCGCCTCGGCAACGGCCTCCGTAGCTCAGTGGTCAGAGCACTGCACTAGCATCGCAGGGTCGCGGGTTCAATTCCAGCCGGAAGGCCTTGAAGTTGTATTTTTCGCAACTGGTCCCGGTTTGGTCTTAAAATGTATATATTCCAACACTCGAAATTTTCCTTCACCATAAATCCTTAGAACAGTAGTTTAATCGAGTGAAATGCCAAATATTACTTGTACTGTAGGTTATTGTAGACAGAATAGATAAAAATTTTGTTTTTGTCACAGTATATAAGGGGTGGGTTAATAGAGGAAGGGGGCTTAATATTTTGATTTTTTACTTACTGGAGGGGGGCTTATCAGAGGAAATACGGTACGTTAATTTCTTCTCATTTATGATTAAGTTCTTCGCATGATGTGAATTTTTTCGTTTAGATAAACTTGCAGAACACAGAAACGACTTGTTTCACCATTCCTTTCTTATCCTTTGTTACATTGTCGTCAACTTTGGAAAGACGGTGAGTTTATACCAATCAAAAATACTAAAAGGTCGACGGAAAGAACGAAATGGATGTTCACTTGGCCAAGAGAGCTCAATATACATAAACAAATGCATGAGTGTAATTATAAATATAAATATAAAAGCAAGTAAAAGTTTAAAACAGTCACTCAGATCGCTGTAATAGCGTGAAACTCTGTGAGTTACTGTTAATATCTATATTACTGGACTCACAGTAAACGTTTGTCAATAATTAATGCTAAGTGGATATACTGTATGTAACATAATAATATATTAATAATATATTTTAAAATAGATAATTAAATATAAATATATTTCAAATAGAAAATGCTTGCGTCAGTTGTCAACCTATATTTCGTAAATCGTCGACCACGACTGCCAGCGACGACTAGAGACGATTAGTTCGGGCTCGTTCCTCCTCATTTTCCTCATTACGCTCGTAAATTTAAATGTTTTTGCTTTCCGAATTTGGGCAGTATAAATTTTAACTTAGAGTGATAAAATCAATTTTTAAAACGAAGTATAAGATATTGTAATGGTCCCGAGTGCCCCCATAAGTAATTGACAGCGGGGCCAGCGGCCCCCGTGCCCTTGGACTTTGCTCGAAACGTTAGACCTTACACACACTATTTTCACAGTACACCAACCTTTTAGAGTAGTTTCGATTTGTATTTCTTCACTGCCTACGTTGTGTTATGTTTTCGTAAAGCTTCACTCAACACTTTTATTGTTTTGTTTGTTAAGCTCTTTATGCTTCTCCTAGGCTGTTCTAAGTTCTGCTGACGAAAGTGGCTGGGGTTTCTTTGTTCAGTGGGCCAGGTTTTGTATCACAAACAAAATGAACCAACCGATTGCAAACGTCATCAGCCTAAGGGTAGACAAAGCGACGGTTGATGATATTTTGGAGCAGTTTCTTCGCGGGAAAATACCGAAACTAAGGTAAAGATGAAAACTTGAAATTTTACTTTGATTTTCACGAAATATTCTCTAGAATGTAGCCCGGACATTAAAGGGGAAATGTAGATCACGTTCATATTAAGGAGAATTTGCAGTTTGATCACGCTCATATTAAGGAGAATTTGCAGTTTGATCACGTTCATATTTTAAGGAAAATTTGCAGTTTCATCACGTTCATATTAAGGAGAATTTTCAGTTTGATGTTCATATTAGGGAGAATTTGCAGTTTGATCACGTTCATATTAAGGAGAATTTTCAATTTGATCACGTTCATATTAAGGAGAATTTACAGTTTGATCACGTTCATATTAAGGAGTATTTACAGTTCATATTAAGGAGAATTTGCAGTTTGATCACGTTCATAGGAGAATTTACAGTTTGATCACGTTTATATTAAGGAGAATTTACCGTTTGATCACGTTCATATTAAGGATAATTTACAGTTTGATCACGTTCATATTAAGGAGAATTTGCAGTTTGATCACGTTCATATTAAGGAGAATTTGCAGTTTGATCACGTTCATATTAAGGAGAATTTACCGTTTGATCACGTTCATATTAAGGAGAATTTGCAGTTTGATCACGTTCATATTAAGGAGAATTTGCAGTTTGATCACGTTCATAGAAGAATTTACAGTTTGATTACGTTCATATTAAGGAGTATTTACAGTTTGATCACGTTCATATTAAGGAGAATTTGCAGTTTGACTGCAGTTCCCCTTTAAGTTTAATAACTTTTTATTTTTCTCGGTTTTTGTTTCTAGTACAACACACTGGGGACGATCTTGTTGGAATGTGTGTCAGGCTGTTCATGAGCTGCTCATGTGTACCTCTCCCTTACCGGAAATGAAGGTGCTATACCTCAGATATATTATATATATATATATATACCTCTGTATATATCTATATATATATTGACAAATATATATATATATATATATATATATATATATTCAATTAATTATTATTAAAGCCCTCTGTATACAAGAAGTTATGTATCGCTTCGCTACTTTGGGAAGTGCGCTCGAGAGTCCTTTCTCCACATTATGGTTAGATGCGATGTCTGCCTGTTGGTGTTAAGTGAGAGCGGCGAATTTAATATGAATCACTGACTGTTCTGACCGTGTCTCATTAGCTCAAAGGTCAGAGCACCGAAACGTTTGATTCGGAGACCAGGGTTCGATTCCCGGTTGGGGCAGTCACTTTTTTTTCATATATGTATTTTTCATATTTGTTTTTAATCATCCAATAAATATATATATATATATATATATATATATATATAATATATATATATATATATATATATATATATATATATATATATATATATATATATATATATATATATATATATATATATATATATATAATATATATATATATATATATATATATATATGTAGCTCAGTGGTCAGAGCACTGCACTAGCATCGCAGGGTCGCGGGTTCGATTCCAGCCGGAAGGCCTCTAAGTTGCATTTTTCGCAACTGGTCCCGGTTTGGTCTTAAAATGTATAATAATAATAATAATAATAATAATTTGAAAATTTATATAGCGCTTTTTACATAAAAATGATCAAAGGCGCTTTACAACATTGTGAATAAGTTCAATTAATGATAAAAAGCCTGTTCAAAAAGATAAGTCTTAATATTACGCTTAAAAATTTCCAACGATGTAATGTCCCTGATATTCGGAGGTAAGGCGTTCCAACACTCGAAATTTTCATGTGAGCTTTGAAAAGTCTTGGACATAACAACAACTAGGCTATAACTAGACTTATCAACACTGTAAAATTTACTTAAAAATACTGTAACTGAACTTAACATGGATATATATAACGTATGTTTCGTTCGACGTTGATACGAGGAAATACACACGGTCTGAAAGATTTAATCATAAATACGTAAATATTCAACACTTAGTTATTTGAAGTGAATATTGTTCTTTGTTCTCTTGCCCTCTCATTGTTTGATATATTCCATATTTTCTTTTCCGTCATAGAATGTGTGCAAAGATCTAGCTCAAACATCGCCTGCACTGACGGTTTGTGTTCTTGTCTGGTTAAGCAGTTACATTCGTCGGTTACCATCAGAACAGAGAGAAAAACCTTACAGGTATAACTTGGCTTCTCGTTGAATATATATATATTCCATATTTTCTTTTCCGGCACAGAATGTGTGCAAAGATCTCGCTCAAGCTTCGCCTGCACTGACGGTTTGTGTTGTTGTCTGGTCGTACCATTTGCTAATGTTGTTGCAAAGGCAGCACCTTCTCCCAGGCCTCCCAGCTCATATGTGGTAACCACTAGACCACAACAGCTGGCTATACTACTAATCTTGGTTTTATCTGACTTATGAGTTATCTTGCTTCGTGTGTGTGCAGTATAATAACAAATTGGAAACTCTAAAGCTTGTTATAGATTGAATTCGCCATCATCTTTCAAAAGCTTTAACCCTAATTCACACCCCGGTTTCCTGGGTCTATACTATTATTTTATTTATTTATTTATTTATACTAATTTATTTTATTTTCAATACAGCTTCCTTGATATGTTGATCAACCCTATTATTAACACGCACCCGAGCAGGTAATGCCATTTAGTATACTGTAGTTCGTCTTAATTATCATGAGAATATAGAAAAAGATTCGCATGCAGCACCACAAGTAACATTGGTTTCTACAGATATAGCAGGCCCGTATTTGAGGTGGGCAGGGGGCCATGCCCCTCTCTGAAATTTGTGATAAGGAATAGAGTGATCAGTGATATGTGATAAGGAATAGAGAAGTGAGTACGAGCTGAGGACTTTATCTTTAAAATGGACAAGTTTGACAAATTGTATACTGTACTTTAATCCTTTTGATTTTTGTTTTTTTTAGTTACTTGATCTATAAAACGTAGAATTAAACTCGTTAAGCTTACAGTGTCTTATTTAATATAAAAAATACCATGAAATAAAAACATTGAATATATTCAAATTTTTGAAATAATTATGTTGCCTTCAAAGTTCTTTAAGATATCCCCTCAAAATGCAGGAAATAGCATTTCAGAGACTCTATATTTCGAAATACCCCAGCGGGTCCTCGCGGCTACGGCGCTCGACCCGGTCCCCCTGTCCTTGACCACTCGCTACCGGCCTGTATACTTGTGACGCAAAAACTTTGTTATGATCTGTTGAAATCTGTATAGAGAACTAGATTGTCATTGTGGAAAAGTAATTGTTTTTTTGTATTACTCTGAACACCTTTTAGTTTTCCGCTGCTTGAAATTCTTGTTGATAAATTAAAAATTGATTTGAGAAGAAACAGTCGGATCCAAAATGGCAAGTAAATGATTATTTAAATTACCTGCAGTTAATTGTTAGACATAGTTAATTGCTTTTTTTTAATAATATCTTTTTATGACAGATATACCTGTTTTTGTGTGAAGAAAATTTTCTTTCGACGTAAAAGCAGCACATTTTAGTTTAGAATATACTGTATAACAATAATTTCTTAGTTAAAGTGCCAATGAATCGAAAATTAAGTTTGTCTTATTTGAAAGAACACTTAAAGCAACGAGGAATAATAATTTACAGCTCTTCCATATTTAACTTACTTCTTGAGATATTTAGACTTAGGTGATATTCAAATGAGATAATCTATGACGTACCAAGTTGTACACAACATTGGAAAATCCTGTATATCTTAAAGGCAGGTTTTGGTCGGACATGATCGGACACCAATTATTTTTGAATTCAAGTCGAATGAGATATTCGCTGAAATTTGTCTTTGTCGAGTGATGTACTCTTCGATTTTGTTTCAACAAATTATTTATTCGGTTTCAAATTAAGATATCCTGCAATTCACGCATTGTAAAGGCCCGTTTACACAGGAGTTTTGCTGCGATTTTTCTCTTTTTAACACATGCGATCGAATGAATTATCTTACGAATGTTTTGAACCATTTGTGCAGATATATGACGTTCAATACTTTAGTCACCCACTATATCCCACACGTAAGGGTCAGAAAAATCGCAGCAAAAATCGCCTATGTAAAGGATTCCCGCGGTCCAATCTGCATGTTATATGTAGTCTGCAGATTATACGGACAGTTTGATAAATTAGCTTCGAAGTTTAAAAACAAGCGAATAAGCGATATTTCGCACTTAACCACTCAAAAATGCGGGAAAAGATCTATAACCGATTACGTTTTGATTTTGCGAGAATGAGGGAGAAATTACAGCGGCCAAATGGTCGGCCAAAATGTCCGTGCAGAATGCAGAGCAATCAGTGGACGGCCATATCCGCGTTTTGCGCGGAACATGGCCGGTGGCCGACCGTTATATTGCACTCTGGAAGGGTCAGAATCTGGTTGCGGGTTCGAGTCGTGTCTGGAGCTCAGAGTTTTTCTGAGTATTGATAACTTACCACAGCTTGCACAGCAAAACCTTTACAACTTTACTAACATCAAGCTGCAACTACCTAACTTAACTAACAACATTTGACTGGAAATTGACTGTCACAACACAACTTGTAGTCCGACAAGTACTTGTGAATACACGGTGCGACTCGTTTAAATACCGTAATTAACCTTGCCCTGCCATCTGCGTTCTAGTGACTCAATAGACAGATTTAGCAAACAGGACGCGGACGTCAAGAGGACGTGAGATGGCGAAAGATGGCGTGGATTTTTGTCAATTTCACTTCCGGCGCTAAAGACGACGTCGTCTTCGCGATTTTTAGGACGTGGTTTTCAAGATTTGACGTCCTGTCTAAGACGTGAACTGTTTTAGGTTTTTTTTGTTCGTAACAAGGCGAGTACAAGCAAAGAAACAATTAGAGATAAAAGTTATGTACACTTTTGTTTTATTTATAATATTTCGTGTACGTAAAAAGCGTAAATAAAGTTTTTGTGCATTGATAAAAATAGCTTGTAAATTTGGTAAATATAAGGGTTTTGTGATATTCCATTTGAATATAAGCACCTCTATAATTTCGTTTTTGTATTATGAATATAAAACCTTGGGAAATGTAGTTCGTGCTATAGTTTTTGTCAACGAAACGAAGCAAAAATATGACAGTATGATAGACTGACTTTTTTAATCAAAGTTCAAAATCTCGTTGTTTTTAACCCGATATAAAACAACACTTGAACATAAAAGAACATAATTTATAAAAAAATATTCTGTTATATGGAGATTTACGAATTTTTTGAGGTGATTTGCTTTAAGATTTTGCTACCTCCTTCGCAGAAAAAACCCAACAAAAAATAGGCCTTACTCTGAGGCAATTCTGTGCAGTGAAAGAAATATTAAACAGGCAAAGTTTCAGTCTTGTAAGCATGAAAAGTCGATTAAAAGCTCCAAGAGACATACATAAAAATATATACAGTGTAATAAAATTAATGGTTTGAATTGTATTATCGAAACGAGATCAAAATAAGGCCAACTGTTGAGATAAAGTAAATAGCAAAAATTTTCATTCGAAAACGTGTTTATAAAATATTAAACATGTACACAAAAGGTCTGATTATCCAAACACGGGAATTTTTGAGGTCTTGTACACACAAAAAGCAAATCATAAAATATAGCAATCTTCCCTGTTAATTTTCACAAGATTTTGCAAAAATAGGCCGAAATATATTATATACATGGCAACGTTAAAAGCGAACGAGAATTTGCGTATAATTTGTGAGGGCGAAGTTCACCTTGTTGAAAGTTTTAATAAAACCATGGATAGTAAATAGACTGGATAGGAAACTGGCTGACGTCAGCGTTGAAACCTAGTTGCAATTCGTGATGTCACGAAGATGTCACGAGTACACAGATTTTGCTGAGTTTCTCTTCGACTTCTCCATATTTTCGCATTCATAGTAGCTATATTGAGATTCCAAAATGTTTCATCGTCTTACAAACCTGCCTAAGCCACGACCAAATGATCGAGGTAAATGTTGTTCGTCTTTGTTTCAGCTGTTTTCGTTTTGTGGTGAAGAAACTGGCGTCGCAAAACTACCGTTGTTTTAGTTGAAATTTGGGACGCGTTTTTCACCGTCTAAAGTTGGATCTTTTCGCCTAAAATGAGTAATGTAGTCGGATATTCCATCGTAAAGTGGCATTGTGATATTTTTTGGCAGTTTGACTGTAATTTTTAGCTGTATTATCGCTAAACGTTGCGATTTAATGGTGTTTTTGTTACGTCACGATTTGCAACTAGGTTTCACGCGACCAAACGCCATCAACTGGTGTCTAAACCAATCAGCATGCTGGAAACGTCGCACGTGATCTTAGTTTCCTATCCAGTCTATTTACTATCCATGATAAAACCCAAAAAGACAACCAAAAGCACATGGAAAAGGTGTAAAATGTTTATTTTACCTCTCGTCGGGCAGGATATTCACGAAGAAACCATTCATTTTGTTCTTGTAGCAACAACAAATCACCGAACAACACTTCGACAGTGAAAGAAAACCCGACAGATTCTGTGTTGTAGAATATGAAGGCTAGACAAACTCACAACATTACTTTACATTTGCAGCAATCCAACATTAAGTTAAACGGCATATTTTCGTGATTAATATTTTCAGAAACTTGTAAGGAAGAACTTTGGCAAAAATTCTGTACGCAAATTATCGCTTTTCGGCCTGTTTCTTCGGCGGAGGTTTCCCTAGACGGCCTAGTAGGATTTTAGAAGAAAAACACGATCTTAATAACTAACATGAATTAGTTGGTCATTCTTAAACATATCTACCTTTGTGTATAATTTGCTTTTATCTCATTTCACTTTATACAAATAAAGCTTCCTTTTGTTGAAAAAGGAATTTATAGAATAACGTTGTCGAGATGTCCAGTACGTACGTTTGCTAAATCTGTTTTTCTTCACAACACGACGGCGTCCTCGACCCAGTCCTCGTCGGTCAAATCACGCCATTCTCACGTCCTCTTGACGTCCGCGTCCTGTTTGCTAATTAGGGACCTAAAGCAAGAGGACGGGAGAGGACGACGACGTCTTACCGGAAGTAAATTCCTTTGTAAATAATGGTATAACGTCTCGAAAAGATGCCATTTGTGTAATACACTTTTTTTATTATTGTGTTTATCTCCCGTTCTGCGCTTTAAAGTAATTTTGCTTAAGTCACCCGGTACTCGCCCCAGTCTTTCTCGTGCACAGACGTCCCCGTCCTCCTCTCCCGTCCTCTTGCTTAAGGTCCCTAATCTGTCTAATAGACCGAGTGGCGGCGATGTCATGAAAACGAGGCTTTTCGGTGGTTACCGTTGCTAGGGCCCGAATCATGTTAGTTGATTAGATCACAATTGTTGGACCAAAAACAACAGCCAATCAATCAACATGATTCGGGTCCTAGCAACGGTAACCACTGAAAAGCCTCGTTTTCATGACATCGCCGCCATATTTGCAATCGGTCTATGGTTAGAGAGCCTGGCTAGCATTCCGAAGGTTGCAGATTCAAGTCCGGGTTCGAGTCCTGTCTGGAGCTCATTTATTTTTCATTCTGGAGTATTGACAACTTAACGCAGCTTCCACAGCAAAACGTTTACAACTTTACTTAACAATTTCTTACTTGTTAAAGTTTCTTTGTCACGTTTGTTAGTCACTATAGTCTGACGCTTTAACCATCGAGTTTCTCGACAGTGAAGAAAAACTTGACGGAAATGATGATTTAACCATCTCAACATTGAGTTGAGAGGTTTCAGTAATCTGCGTAACAAATTTCACGTTTGCTAGTCCAGCTGTGCACTGTACTCCGCCCCATCTGGATCTCAGGGTTTTCCTGAGTATTAACTGGTGTTTGACTGGCAAATATCAAACTTATTTCTTTATTTTTATAGACAAAGAAAGCTCTACAAAGGTAACACGACACTGATTGAAGATGACAATTTATGAATTATTCATAGTCCAAAAGATTTTGCCATAATTTTCCGCCTTTGTCGTAAAACGTATTATTTTGAATTTTAAACATTCTTTTGTATTCTATTCTTTTGTATTCTAAATATAGTCTTTTGTATTCTAAATATAGTCTTTTGTACTCTATAAACATATTCTTTTGTATTATAAACACGTTCTTTTGAATTTTAAACATAGTCTTTTGAATTCTAAACACGTTTTTCGAATTATAAACACGTTCTTTCGAATTATAAACACGTTCTTTCGAATTATAAACACATTCTTTTGAATTCTAAACATATTCTTTCGAATTCTAAACACGTTCTTTCGAATCCTAAACACGTTCTTTTGAATCCTAAACACGTTCTTTCGAATCCTAAACACGTTCTTTTGGATCCTAAACACGTTCTTTTGAATCCTAAACACGTTCTTTCGAATCCTAAACACGTTCTTTTGAATCCTAAACACGTTCTTTTGAATCCTAAACACGTTCTTTTGAATCCTAAACACGTTCTTTCGAATCCTAAACACGTTCTTTTGAATCCTAAACACGTTCTTTTGAATCCTAAACACGTTCTTTCGAATCCTAAACACGTTCTTTCGAATCCTAAACACGTTCTTTTGAATCCTAAACACGTTCTTTCGAATCCTAAACACGTTCTTTTGAATCCTAAACACGTTCTTTTGAATCCTAAACACGTTCTTTCGAATCCTAAACACGTTCTTTCGAATCCTAAACACGTTCTTTCGAATTCTAAACACGTTATTTCGAATTCTAAACATTTTCTTTTGTATTCTAAACATTTTCTTTTGAATTTTAGTTTGTTAATTAAAATCATGCGTTTTGATATTCATGAAAGAGTTCTTTTAGAATATATCTATTTCGTATTTTATGCACTTCGTTAAAAACAACTTTGTTGATGTATATAACTGGATATCGTCAATTTTTAGACGATGAGCAAGTTATTGTCAAATTGTACTCAGGATGGTGGAGTCTCATCAGATGACTTGAATAATTTTCGTGCATTGCTCAATTCTGGTGGCCCTGGTTGGTTTGCGGATATCGTAGTTAAGGCGAGAATTTCACTTGTGTTTTTCACTTTTACCTTTTTCGTCGTTTTTCCTTTATTTTTTCTTCATTATTTCTTCATTTTTCACTTCATTTCTTTCTTCGTTTTTCTTAAGGGGAAACCCTTCGTATTTCCTTCATTTCTTCATTTTTTCCTTCATTTTTTTCTTAATGTTTCCTTCGTTTTTCATTCGTTTTTCTTTTAATTTCCCCATGTAATGTAATATTGGTTTTTAATAAATAATAATTATTATTATTATAATCACCAATTATAATTTTTATTTTTAATATATTATTAATATATTATAATTTATTTATAATTATTATAATTTATTATAATATAATACAATAATTTTTAATTCTCCATTACTTTTTATTTTCCCCAGGAATTATTAAGTCAGAACAGAAAAGAAGACGTTAGAAAAGCTGGTTGGTAGATTTCGTGATTTTTTACATATCTATTTTCATGAACTATTCAAACTGGA